>ML787571.1:108334-125744 GCA_009831015.1 Picea engelmannii
ACATAATGATTTTCCAACTACTATAGCCTTAGTATCATAATTATTAACTAATTAAATCACCATTTGGGCTTAATGATGATATTCATAATTTGATTGATTGATAGAACCATCAATTGGAGATAATTGTGTGATAAATCACACATGAAGAGTATCAACTTGTACTTTGCAAATCCAATGAATGATTAAAACTTATATAGATTTGCTCATTTGGTTCATGATCCATTTTAGCGTCATTTCATTGATATTTTGTATAAGAAAGATAATCAAATATTGGGTGCTGTGAATCCTGACGATTACACCTATCTAATGGCGATTAAAGACTCAAATTACCGGAGAAAGGTGAATAATTAAAATAATGGGAATACTTCTTCAACTACTTCTAGTGTTACAAATTCTGCAGTTGTTGTTCTTACAACACTAGTTATTTCAAAAAGGTTTGTAGATATATTTCCTGAATTTCCTACTCGTTCAATTAAGAGTGCTCCTAGAGTAAGGGATACAAATTTTAAAGCTCATGCAAGGAATGAACAAACCACAATGGAATTTAAACTCATGGTTGAGAACAAACTGAACATACTTATGAATGGTTTAATGGGGATTAAACATGATCTTCATGTTCTAAAATGTCCCAGATGCCAAGTTGAGGAGGATAATGGAGTTGGAGGCATTAGTTCATCTATCTCTGGGCATAATGTCAACATTACCGAAGATGAGTGATGCCTAAATAGAGTCATATAATTAAATATTAGTCGTATTAAGTTTAAGTATAGTGTCTGAGGATACAATTTATGTTTGATCATGTTGTCATTGATGCCAATGGTTTGATTGATTGATGTCAAGTGATTGATTGATTGATTGATGCAAATCCAAAGGTGTGATTGATTGATGTCAAGTGATTGATGTCAAATGATTGATTGTTTGATTGATGCCAAAGGATGATTGAATGATGTCAAAGGCCAAAGGTTTGATCTTAGTATATTGATGAAGACAGATCAATGAGTTGTCATTGATACATGATGCATAGTTGATGTATATGATGCAATGGTGGATTGATGCAAAGATGAATCATTATAGTCTTATCATGGTTGATAAAGTGTACAAATGGATGAACTCCAAACTAGTCCCCTTATCGTGAAATCCCTCATGGGAAGATGCTTTGCGGATTGAGTTATCCTAAAAGAATGGTTGGACTACCCATGCTTGTATGTGGAATAATGAGATGAAGATCAATGAAGCTGTTGGTGGAACTATCCTAGATGGATAGTGCTTGTCATACCATTTCCGATGGTATGTGGAATGTCACATAACTCCTCATGGTTTGAGAGTTATGGCCTTACGAAATTGAAGGACCCCCATATGAAGGCTTGAAGCCCACAAGGTCAAAGAAGTCAAAGTGCTTGAAAAGAAGAAATAATTATTTAAATGATAAAGTAAAGTGACAAAGTCAAAGTGGATTATTTAAATAATAAAGAGGAGTGACAAAATCAAGAAATGATAAAGTAAGGTGACAAAATCAAGAAGGAGTATTTAAATGATAAAGTATTGGAGAACTTTCTATTTATGGAAAGTGGTTAACCCTAAAAATAAGGAAAATAGGTTAAGTGACCTAGAAATGGGTTAAGTGACCTAGAAGATGAAAGTATAAATAAGAGGCTAGGATCTCTTGTGAAAGGTACATTTGGAGAGAATCCTTATTGTGGATCAATGGAGAGCTTCTTGTGAGAGCTCTTATGAGAGCATCCTTGTTATGGATCTCTTGAGCATGATTGAAGATCTATTCTGAGAAAGAGAGTGTGAGGAAGATCTCATGGACGCATCAAAGTTTCAGAAATATCGAAGATCTTGACGACAAAAGTATCGAAGCTTTAGAAACCCTAGTTTCTGAGGTGTACGCGGGCTGTAATGGGCCAGGGCGCATACATATGTGGGCTGTATGAGGATAGGGCGCGTACAATGAATAAAATCATGAAGATTTGTGTTTGAGCTGATGACTGGCTGTTGAAGACTGAAGAAGGTTCCAGATCTAGATTCTATGGGCTCAGATCTGTCACCGAGACTCTGGTATGGTTACATTATTATCTTGATGGATACTATTGCTTGTTGTGTTGTGAATTCTTAGGGCATTCTTGGTATGGCTGCTGTGATGTGGTTTATGTTGGTTGATTGAGTGAGTAGTACTCCTATGATTCTGTTGTGATATGATTGCTATGGCATACTAGTTGCTTATACATGATTGAGTTAGCATTCATATTGATTGGTTGTGGAGCATGAGTAAGCTATTGGAAAGATTGAATGTGTTGTGACTGGCCGATGGTCAGATTGGACAGTGAGAGATGGAAGATAATGATAAATTGGTTGCAGAGGATCTGAGTTGATCTTGAAGACAAAACCCTAAGAGCTCAGAAGTGATACACAGGCTGTACTATAGACTGTCCACGTACATACGCGGACTGTACGACTGGTAGGGCGCGTACATACGTGTGTTGCACTACCAACAAGCCGCGTACCTGTGACAGATTGATATATGTTGAGGATTGTTGCCTCATTTCAGTTGGTGTTGAGGGTGTAAGCTGAGTCTTGCATTATAGAGCTGGTGCTCTTGGAGAGTTGTACTGTATTTAGTTGTTGCTGATAAACCCCAAGGATTGTAGTCCGTAATAAAAATAAAATTGTACATACATCTTCTGTTCCTTTTGGTGATGACTTATTGATGATCTATGGTGCTGATATATGCTGCTGATATATGTTCACATCTAACTGGTTATAAATAACAACAATGGGTAATGAGTAAATGTTGAATGCTAACTAATGAGATTTGTGCAAGAGGGAAGTTTTGGGAAAAAGATCCCCACACTCATTCACCCCCCCTCTAAGTGTGGTAGGTGTGTCCAACAATTTATACTTTTGATAATTCTAGGCTTTTAGCCTAATACTTTGTATATTTCATTTTTAATATAAATGAGTTATGCTGTTCATTTAATGACTATCTCTTATTTGACCAATGCGTGTTCTGTTGATCTAAAGGATAATTTCAAGAAAATTCATCTAAAAAATATGTCAACAAGAGGTTTTGTTTATAATTTCTTGGTTTCAATGTACTTAAGCCAATGAGGAATTTCATATTTCTAGTCACATGGATTTTATACTATGCATGGTTTTTGTAAGGAATTTTAATTCTGTTGAGAAAGAAGAATTTGTAATAAGAGTTTTTTTGCACAACATAGTCTTTTATGACTGAAAATTTAAAACTTACCTAGTTTTCCCTCATAACCCACCATCCTATCATTCATCATAATGTTGTGAATCTTTCCACATATAAATAATCCTTTTTGGAGTGTAATTGCACTACTAATTGTACAAACATGTTATAAATATTGGAATGATCAGTTGTCGAGGGTTGTTGAGGAATCAAGATGTTCTGGGAGATTTCTTGCAGTGGTCATTACTACTTTCATTGCTTTGATACAATGTTTTTTTTTAAGCGGAATTTCACCAATTTGGCTATATTTTATCAGTTTTGAAGAAATTTAGGCTACACATTTTAATATTTTCATTGAAAATAAAAAACTTGTAGCATGATTTATTATTATAGTTATGCATACACTTATTTTTTTCACTCAAATATAAACGTTTTTCATGAACATATAATAGGTTTTCTTAAAAAAAATTCCAAATCGATGATTATACATTCCAATTTTTTTGGGAATATTCACTACATGTGGATGAATAGTTAATAACAACTACTCTTGCGAAAAACATGAATTTTCAATTGAAGTCATGTAAATTTATGTAGGAATTTTTTTTTTTTTTAATACTTGTATTATTATTTTTACTTCTTTCAACATCTAGGTGGTATACCATGTTGTATATTACTGTGTAGAAAATTTTCCATGTATTTCAAAAGATGTTTTGCATTTCCATTTCTTTTTGTTGTAAGTTGTTGTTAATTATTGTCAAAGATGCACATGTGACACTAATGGAATGGTGTTGTTGCCAAATTTTAAAGGTAGTAACAAGGATTCAATTCATTATTTCCTAAGATAAATGATATATATATTTTTACATATATGCTTTGATCACCAAATAGTTTGATAAGTTATGACTTGTGTGTTTTGAAAGAAGAAACATTTCTTTGATCACCAAGTTTAATCACCCTACTTGTTTTCAATCTATCTTCTATTTTTAATAGTGACTAAAGGTCTTATTAGAGCTTTGTTGGATGTAAAATAAAGTAGGTCAAAATTGGCACTAGGGCGTGCATTTTACTTCGAGGTCGATTTGCATTCAAATTTACATGTAATCACAAATCTAGTTGCATGAAAGAAACATCTCATGTTCTTCATTTGCACTTTAAATGACATATGCAAATTTAATTACAATATATCTAGCTCCATATTACAACCTTTACAAGATTTTTTTAGCTACAAGGAAGCTTGAGTGTGCATTTTAATGTTCTCACTTAGTACAGGTTCGACCTTGCAAATTACATAGTCTTTTTGCACAGAAGAGTCTTTTATGACTCTTAATGTAAAAATGACCTTGATTTATCTCCTAACCCACCATACTTTGATTAATCAAAATGACATGAATATTTGTGCATAGAAATCATCCTTTTTGGTGTGTAAGTGCACTACTAATTGTACAAACATGCTATACATATTGGAATGATCAATTTACAACTTAAATCCTAAATTATTGATCCTTAGTGCAGTTTAATATAACCAATTTTAATAATTTGGAACTTTGGTTTTACAATGCAATTCTTATCCTTTATGCACACCAAGTGGGCTTATGTCTCAAAATGACAATACAAGTTTACAAACATGTGTGAAATCACAAATAACAACTTATGTATGATGGACCACCAAAGTTGGCTCAAATTTGAAACTCGAGCGCGTATTTGAGGCTGAGATAGTTTTCCCTTCGAATTTACATGAAATCCCAATTCTAGGTACATGAAAGCAACCTCTCTTGTTCTTCAATAGAACTTTAGATGCATAGGTAAATTTACCATTTATATATTTCCATTTTAAAACTTATAAAACCACTTTTGGAGCTATAGGGAAGCTTGGGTGTGCATTTTCATTTAGT
Organism: Picea engelmannii; assembly: GCA_009831015.1. Classification (NCBI taxonomy): domain Eukaryota; kingdom Viridiplantae; phylum Streptophyta; class Pinopsida; order Pinales; family Pinaceae; genus Picea; species Picea engelmannii. The sequence goes on from ML787571.1 coordinate 113,426, forward strand.
CACTTAGTACAATTTATACCTTGCGAATTACAAGGCAAACTTTGCCTCTTTTGCACAACCACCCTTTTTAAACTTGCAATTGAAAAATAGACAACATGAGCATATATACTATGATAAACTACATCCCCAACAACTAACATGACTCAAATATAAGGTATAATACAACATTGGGTTACTTTTTACAAAAGTTTTTGCATTTCCAGGGTTTTACTATGCAAATCTTTCTTATTTTTGCACAGAAGAGTATTTTATGACTATTAATGCAAAGATGACCTTGGTTGATCTCCTAACCCACCATCCTCTGATTCATCAAAATTCCTTGAATCTTTGTGCATATAAATCATCATTTTTGGAGTGTAAATGCACTACTAATTGTACAAATAGGTTATACATATTTGAGTGATCACTTTACAACTTAAATCCTAAATTATTGATACTTATCCAGTTGTGGGCGTGCAATTTAATATAGCCAACTTTAACAATTTAACATTTTGGTTTTACAATGCAATTATTATCCTTTATGCACACAAGGTAGGCTTATGTCTCAAAATGACAATATAAATTTATAGACATGTGAAAGCACAAACTACAACTTATGCAAGATGAACCACCAAAGTTGGCTCAAATTTAATACTAGGGATTGCATTTGAGGTTGAGGTAGTTTTCCATTCAAATTTACATGAAATCCCAATTCTAGGTGCATGAAAGCAACCTCTCCTATTCTTCAATTGAAATTTATATGCATAGGTAAAATTTCCATTTATGTTACTCCATCTTAAAACTTATAAAAAAACTTTTTGAGCTACATGGAAGTTTGGGCATGCATTTTCATTTAGTCACTTAGTATAGTTTATACCTTGCAAATTACAAGACAAACTTTACCTCTTTTGCACAACCACCCTTTTTAAAATTGCTATTGCAAAATAAACAACATCAACATGTTTACTATGATAAACCACATCACCGACAACTAACACAACTTAAATATAAGGTACAATACAACATTGGGTTAATTTTTACGAACAATTTTTGCATTTCCAGGGTTTTACTATGCATCTCTTACCTATTTTTGCACACAAGAGTGAACTTTATGACACTTAATGCAAAACTGACCTTGGTTTATCTCCTAAACCATCATCCTCTCATTCGTCAAAATGCCATGAATCTTTGTGCATATAAATCATTCTTTTGGAAGTGTAAATGCACTACTAATTGTAAAAACATGTTATACATATTGGAATGATCAATTTACAACTTAAATCCTAAATTATTGATCCTTATCCAATTACGGGCATGCAGTTTTATATAACCAACTTTAACAATTTGACATTTTGGTTTTACAACACAATTCTTATCCTTTATGCACACCAGGTAGGATTATGTCTCAAAATGACAATATAAGTTCATAGACTTGTGTGAAATCACAAACTACAACTTATGTGAGATGAACCACCAAAGTTGGCTCAAATTTGAGACTAAGGTATGCATTTGAGGCTGAGGAAGTTTTCCCTTCAAATTTACATGAAATCCCAATTCTAGGTGCATGAAAGCAACCTCTCCTCTTTTTCAATTGAACTTTAGATACATAAGTAAATTTACCATTTATGTAACTCCATCTTAAAACTTATAAAACAACTTTTGGAGCTACATGGAAGCTTGGGCGTGCATTTTCATTTAGTCACTTAGTACAATTTATACCTTGCAAATTACAAGGCAAACTTTGCCACTTTTGCACAACCACCCTTTTTAAACTTGCAATTGCAAAATAAACAACATGAGTAAGTCTACTATGATAAACCGTATCCCCAACAACTGGCACAACTCAAATCTAACGTATAATACAACATTGAGTTACTTTTTACAAACAATTTTTGCATTTCTAGGGTTTTACTATGCTCTCTTGCATATTTTTTCACATAAGAGCCTTTTATGACTCTTAATGCAAAATTGACCTTGGTTTATCTCCTAAACCACCATCCTTTTATTCATCAAAATGCCATGAATATTTGTGCATAGAAATCATCATTTTTGGAGTGTAAATGCATTACCAATTGTACAAACAGGTTATACATATTGAAATGATCAATTTACAACTTAAATCCTAAATTATTGATCCTTATCCAACTGTGGGCATGCAATTTAATATAACTAACTTTAAAAATTTGTTATTTTGGTTTTACAATGCAATTCTTATCCTTTAGGCACACCAAGTAGTTTTATGTCTCAAAATTACAATATAAGTTTATAGATAGGTGTGAAATCATAAACTACAACTAATGAAAGATGAACCACCAAAGTTGGCTCAAATTTGAGACTAGGGCATGCATTTGAGGCTTAGACAATTTTCCCTTCAAATTTACATGAAATCCCAATTCTAGGTGCATGAAAGAAACCTCTCCTATTCTTCAATTGAAATTTATATGCATAGGTAAATTTACCATTTATGTAACTCCATCTTAAAACTTATAAAACAAGTTTTGGAGCTACATGGAAGCTTGGACGTGCATTTTCATTTTGTCACTTAGTATAGTTTATACCTTGCAAATTACAAGGCAAACTTTACCTCTTTTTCACAACCTCCCTTTTTAAACTCGCAATTACAAAATAAACAACACAACGAGGACTACTACGATAAACAACATCCCCAACAACTTGCACAACTCAAATCTAAGGTATAATAAAACATTGGGCAGGTTTGGGCACAAACAATAGAGCATAACTCTATGCCATCTGGATCCTAATTAAGGTTGTAGTGGACATGTAGGTTAAGAGGCTACATGTATTTGGCGACTCCAAACTTTTGATGGACTGAGAAAATGGTAAAAGTAACATTTCTAACTTGTAGCTGGGGCCTATTTTTAATATGATTATGGAAAATAAAATAGTTTTTTAAGAGGTGTCCTTTGCTCATGTCTAACGAGAATTCAACCACAAAGTTGATCAATTATCAAAGGAAGCATTTGGAGGAAGGTTTTTTGCTTGTTCATGAGATTAAGACAATACTCCTACATATTTGATACTCTTACATATTTTTTGATGAATGGATTTCTGGTCTTCTTTTAATTTTTGTTTATGTAAATTTAGAGAGAGTTTGTCTTATGGTTTTGTCTCAACATCAATATGAAGCTGTAGAACTATTTGTTTAAAGAGTGATCTGTATAAGGTTGATTATAAGAGTCACATTCATAAGCATAGGATATAGTCTTATATGATAGAGGCAGTATATAAAGGCAATGACTGCTAAGGTTAAAAGTAGAAGGGATCTCGTCAATGTGTATGTCATTTCCACAAGAAATATCAATACAATGATTTTTGTCTCATAAAAAAAACCTAAAATATAAATATTCATTGTAGGTAGACTAAAACATTATTAAAGAGATGAATTGAAGATCACTTAAAGATTGCAGATAATCACTAAACATCACAACAAGAATCACATATAAGACAAGTACGAGTCAAAAACATTACTGATATTCCATTAATTCCTCATAAATTAGAAGGAACTTTACATGACAAACATCACAAATATAAACTCCATTACAAAACTGGGAAAACAATCATACATTTTATACAAATTTCTCCTCTACAAGGATTGCTCCTAAGGAATATCTAATAAGCATATCCTTTGCTATATCTCTACTTAAAAACTTTATATATTATGTTCCCCATGGGGACCATTGTGACCCATAGGCCACTGACATAAGTGGATCATAACTAACTTTACATGTATTCACATGTCCTCCAACTAGTTTTTCAACCTTATATATTATGTTCCCCATGGGGACCACCATGACCCATGGGTTGCTTACATAAGTGGATCATAAATGACTTTACATGTATTCACAGGTCCTCGAGCCAATTGTTACAACTTTGAGGAAATTCTCAGTACTTAAGGCACAATCTGCCTTATTGTAGCCAATCATCCGTTGCAATTGATACTCAAAAGGGTGTTTTTATCCAGTCACCAGCTTCACACTGTGGGTGGGTACTGAAGAAACTTGTGGTGCCAATAGGTTCTATAATTGTTAGTACGTCGAAGGGTCTAATGGAAGATATATAATGCGATATGGATATGGAAGGTGCACCACTAGGAGGGAAGAGAGCAGGGGAAGTATTGGGGATGAGCTCGAGGAAAAAGATTATGGTGGGGTTGGACAAGATTGATACCAAAAAGGTATATGTTTACCAATTGTTATAGTCTTGTTGCTAAGCAACTGACACGATATCCTATACCTGGGTCAACCACCTTCAACGCCCATTTGGCCTGACCAACCCAAACTTATTCCTTCTCGTGAACTACTTTGTTTCCTGTCTCCTTGTATTGTCGCATTCCCTTGAAACTTTTGGCATCATTGATTCCTCCCCTCAAGATGTGCTCCATTTTCTTTGGTCCTCTCACTGCTGTTGGAGACTCCCCCTTTCTTTGTCTTGTGGCCTCCTGGATTGTCGATGTTGATGTGGAGTGCTTCTTCTTGAATGGTAGCACCATCCACATATGGGTGTAGTACTGTGACCTCTGAGTCGACCACCTGAATCCTTCCCAAGTTTCCCCCATGGTGGAATAATCTAAATGTTATATGTTTAATTGGCATTTTTCACCTAATTTGGTGATCTAAATCTAGGAAAAGTCACAATTTTATGTTGTTTAACTTACATTTATGAATGCATAAATGGATTCGGTGACCTGAGAAACCCCTGGGGCACTCATATTACACATAATTAACTACTCAATGGGCTACTTATTATGCCACAGAATATTGTCCCTTCGTTATACAAAGGGTAACTTTGGGACATGGCAATACCGACCAATACCAACCGTCATATGACTTCAGAGGTCACATTAACCAACATCTGACTTGAAATTTTCTCATAGCCTATCTGGCGACACAACTGATCTGGGTCAGGTATTTTCCAGCCTTCCCACATCATGCAAACTTCTAATCTATACTATGTTCATTCATTAATCATTGTGTTACCAATTATATCTCTTGTCCATTCACGTTTAATTGACATCTAGAGGTAGAGTGGGAATTACTATTCCACATCAGACATTTTTAGCCTCCATAGCAGACATAATTGATGTCTCTATTGAGACAATGTAGGCATAATTAGCCCACGCCAGACATTTTTCTCCCTCATAACAGGCATAATTGACATCTTGATTAAGACAACACATGCATAATAATCCTGTGACAACCATTTTTATCCCCCTAGCTAGCATAATTAAGGCCCAATTAGTTGCTAAGCGCACCCATGACACAAAAATTTGCTGACATGGCAGTGCCACGTAGGTGCCATAGCGGCAGACCATGGGGAAATGGTGGGTCATGATGGTGATGTCATCGATCTTGAAAATCATTGAATACGAGTCGGAAATACAAAAAATACTCAACTATGTCGTAGGTCCGACAAACGTCGGAGGACCAAGAAAAAATATAACAAAATTTTGAGAATAAGTGGGTAACGTCCGACGATAAGGTGGATTTTTTTCGTAATGGTGGAACACCTCGTCAAAATTCAACACCAAATGTAGTAGTGCAATCTAGAAAAAGTATAATCCAGAGCGCACACCCATAAACAAAGAGAAAGTTGTGTCTAATTGTTTTTTGAGAAACCAAAAAGAAGGGTAAACATATATCTAGAGAAGCTTGAATCCATAACTAATAATGTACAATGCAAATAGTGCCAACCTAAACTCAAATTTGAAACCAAAATATATATCTAAAATGAGAGATACAAATTCCAACCTATGTCCAAGCTTGTCCTCGAAACGAATGAAGAATGGGTGCTAGGTTTCACTCTGGAGATATGCCTAACTACCCTAAAATCTCCCCAACTAATTGCCATTATCCCACCTATGTTGTAACATAAATATCCTGGGCATTCAATTACACACAAAATTAGAAAATTAAGCATGCGTGAAAGAATGGAAGGTCTCATCACATTAATGAAAGGTCTTGGGAATGAATACTCGTTGGATTACTGAGAGGGAGGGTGAATCAGTAATAGAGCAATCTAATCCCTTTTAACCATATAATCCAAGTGTTATATCAATGTATCATTATAATCCAATAACTGCAGAGTAAATAAGCAATGAACAAGTGAAAAATCATACACATACACAATACACCAGTGTTTTACGTGGAAACCCAAAGCAGGATAAAACCACGAAATGATTTTTCTTATATGTCTTGAAGAATTACATTCATTGGAAGCACCAAATTCCTTTTCTTTCTAGCTGCAACTGGAAGGAGACTCCAACCCCCTTGTTTCTCAGGCTACAACCTAAAGGAAGCTCCAAATCCCCTATTCTCTAGTTACAACCAGAAGGAGGCTACAACCCCCTATGTTCTTCGTCTACAACTGAAAGGTGGCTACAACCACCTGTACTTGCCCCATCCAACCGCCTTGAAGTAGAATTAGAATGATGGAACTATTGCCACACTATCACTGTGAGATATACCACTGTAAACCTATACCAATCAACCTGCACCAAATAACCTGAACCAATAACCTGAATCATGCATCAGCCTGTAATCAACTTGTACCATAAACAAGTGCATCAACCATGCACCAACATGTACCAAACAATTTGTAATCAACCTGTGCCATAAACAAGTGCATAACCCATGCACCAACCTGTACCTCAACCTGTACCATAAACAAGTGCATCAACCATGCAACAAACCTATACAAATAACCCGTCACAACAACTTGTCCATAAAAACCTATCACAACAACCCGTCTCATCAATATTATCAACCAAATCATATCTACTCACGAAGATCAATCACCAAGATAACTCTCAAAGATGTGCATCAACCAAGCATAACACAACAACTCGTAATCATCACCAATATCAATATGTGCTTCTAATAATACAAGTATGCTACATCATCCATAAACCATGTGTCAAAAATTCTACTAACAAGTGCCTTCAACCATGTACCAAGTATGTACCAATCATGTATCAACTAATCATCAACTATGACTCATCAAGATGTACCAACATCATCAACTATACACCTCATGTATGTGCCAACTCATCAACTAGTTGTCTCAACCATGTACTCAACATATACCTTAACCAAAATCCCTCATCAATTTCATCATCCAAATATGATTTGTAACTCTGTAATAGACCTGGTGTATATGATCACATACCTGCAAACCTTCCTTAACTTTAACAACAATAGAGTAGCATTTTCATCAAACTTTTCTTTAGTCTCACATTACTAGTTTTGGATTAGTCAACAACCCTAACTTGAAATAATCATAACTTTTTACCTGTAATGAATAAATATATTAAACTGATACACAATGTTCTTCAGTGTGTTTTATGCAATTCATCCAGGTGTCACTACTTTGAACTTCTCAGAAAATGAGTTATAGCAAAAATGGCATACCATGTTGAATTCTGGCTTATTCTAGAGAGCGACCTTGTAGAGAATGCCCCACATGGAATATTTGTTGAATCGATTTGAAACTATTAAAAAACATACTAAAAACTATACTCTAACCAAAAAATTTGGTCTTATATAATTTGGATCTGTTATGAAGAAGTTATGACGTTTTTACCTGAAACACCTGTTTTAGACTAGTTTAAGGACTAGTCACAAACCCTATTATCCATGGAGTGTAACTCCAAAAATACAATGAACCAGAAGCTAAATTGTTTACCAAAGATACTTGGATATGTTTCCTTAATGGAATAGAAATTTCACGGTCTGAATCATTCTAGAAAACACGTTATTGCGAAAATGGTGAGATGACCTGTAAATAACATACCTTAGAAAGCATCATCAAAAGAATTTATCCTTCCTTGAATTCCGGCCTTCTTTTCTTCACCTTCCCTCATAAATTCAGCTTAGATATCCTTTGGTTACCTTAGACACCTATAGATATTCAATATGCTCAAGTGTGATCTAAAATGAGAGAGGCTTTCCTCTTATTTATACTCTCCAAGTAGTTTCCTTAAAAACATATTCTAGGTCACTTTGCCCACTTTCCTTATTTTAAGGTTAACCCACTTCTAATCTCCCCATTAAATTTATTATTTAAATAATTTATTTTGTATTCATTTTGAATTATAGTACACTCATCACTCCACTTTATTATTTACCTTTTAAAATCTCTTAAACCACTTTGACTGCTTTGACCTTTTGGGGCTTCTAGATGACATATGAGGGTCCTCCAACTTCGTAAGGCCATAACTTTGAAACCGTGAAGACTTATGTGACGTTCCACATACCACCAGAAATGGAATGAAATTTATTATCCATATATAATAGTATTACATGCAAATATATCAAAACTCATACCATTATCCATCAAACAAACTTGGGTCCATTACCCAAACCTGAATTCTCCAACTTCTCATGGCCATAACTCTCTAACCGTGAGGAGTTATGTGATGTTCCACATACCACCGGAAATGGCATGATAAGAACTATCCATATAGGATATTTTCATTGACAAATTCACTGACCTTCATCTCATTATTCCAAAAATGAGCATGGGTTCTCTAACCATACTTCTAGGATAACTCAATTTGCAAAGCGTCTTCCCATGAGGGATTTCACCATAAGGGGAACACTTTGGATTTCATCCATTTGTACTTATTATCAACAATGAAAAGACAATAATGAGTCATATTTACATCAAACAAACTTGGTTCCATTACCCAAACCTTATGCTATTGGAATTCGCTACCGGACTTTCTCCAAGGGTTGACATCAATCACTAAAGGTTGACATCAATCTACAATATGAGTCTCCAATAGTTGAAATCAATGACAACCAACAATCCATAACCACTATCCATCAACCTAATCCAAATTTCTGACAATCTCCCCCTTTGGCATTGATGGCAACACTTAGTCATGATAACATTCATGTTTATACTCTTTATCAATGTTTCTATCTCTTCCCCTTTGACATCAATGGCAAAGGGTATCTCCCTTTGGGGCTGCTCCCCTTGACTGAACTCTCCTTGAGGCTGCTCCCCCTGTCTATGTGCCTTTGATTTTTCTTTATGTTTATAATCCTCTGATTACTCTCTTTCCCTTCATATGAAAAATATCTCCCCCTTTGACAAAGGGTGACACTCTGAAGTCATATTGCTCATTCTTCCCCTGTAACAATCACTCCCCTTGGAAACATGCCTCTATGCTCTCTCTCCAAGCATTTAACTTTGCATCTAATAAATCTCTCCTCCTTTATCCTATTTATGGTGCTTCCTCATGTACAGCTAAGACATATAAGATAAGCATTCAAAAGCATTCATTTTGGAGTAGAAATTACTCCTAGTCTCTGGCGAAGATACTCAAGGGCTTCCCGTGGAAGCGGTTTTGTAAAGATCTATGCCACTTGTTCTTTTGTTCCCACATATCCAACTCTGATGTTCTTCTTTGCAATCTGTTCCCGTAGAAACTGATACTTTATTGGAATGTTCTCATCATATTCAACCTGTATATCTGTCAAAGTTTGTTTCATCCAAAAAACCTGTGTACAACATGTTGTTGTTGCAATATACTCTACCTCGGTTGTAGATAGAGAAACTGATGATTATGTCTTGCTTAGCCATGATACTAAACACTCAACCAAGTAGAACGCTGCTCCACTCGTGCTTCGTCAGTCATCAATACATCTTGCCCAATTTTCATCTGTCTAGGCAATAAGAGATAGATCCTTTCCTTTTGGATACCACAATCCAAACTATTATGTTCCTTTGAGATATATGAAAATTCTATTTACTACTAATACATGTGATTCCTTTGGTGTTGCTTGAAATCGTGCCACTTGTTCAACTGCCTGCATTACATTTGGTCTGGATGCTGTCACATATAGTAGGTTGCCAATCATTGACCTGTATTGCCTCTGATTTGTAGACTTTGAATCATCATCTTTGCTTAACTTGCAACTGGTTTACATGGGAGTGATAACTGGTTTGCAATCTTGCATTCCAAACCTCTTTAGCATTTCTCTGGTATACTTGGTTTGAGAAATAAAAATTCCTTGGTTGCTTTGATGTATTTGAAGTCCCAGAAAGAAGGATAGTTATCCAAGTAATGCCATTTCAATTTCATTCTGCATATCCTTTGCAAATTTCTGACTTAACCTGTCATCATCACTACCAAAAATGATATCATCAACATAAATTTCAATTAATAAAATATTACCTTGAGTTACCTTGATGCAGAGGTTGTTGTCTGTGCTTCCTTTCTATAGTTCGTAGGGAGTTTTGTCATTGTTGTTTCTGAGCATTACTCTATTTTGAATGTGAATTGATATATGCACTGCACGTGTCCAAAAAATATCTGTTAATTTGGAATCCATTAGCATTATTCGAGCCATTTCCTATGTAATTATCATCCATTATGATAATGTTCCTTTGTCTCTAAACCACTCTTTGAACCAATCTATGAATCCATGCTCTCGTCCACTATCATATATCTTTCCAAACCTGCTAAGTGTTCTTACGAATCCATCTCTATCCATACTGTCCAAGAATCTACTTGCACAACTGTCCATAATGATAATCCATTTATCACTATACTATCATGAAGTCTTGATTAATCTATCAAATTGTACTTCTACTAACTGATTTCTTTGAATCTGTCTTCTCAAACTCCGCAAGCTACTCGAATGATGGTTCTTTGGTCTGTCACAGCTATCACATAGACTCCCCCTATCTAATATTCATATTACTTGGGAGTTTCTAAGCTGAATGGCTCAAAACAATTCCTACTCTGATGTGTATTCATCATCATATTCATTGGTAGATTCATCATCATCTTCATTGGTAGATTCATTATCTCTCTTAGATCTAACTTCTTTCTTTCTATCTGTGGATTCATCTTTCACTACAATGCCTAAAAGTACAATCTCTTGAACATGTTCTTTATTTACCTGTCCTTCCTTTCTTTAAGTTATTTTCCAAACATTTCTGTATCTGACATCTTTCTTTTTCTCTGTAGAATTTTCTTCATCTCGTTTTATTGCCAATCTTGCGATCTCTGGTACCTAGTATTTATTCATCTCTTCTTCTTGTTTTCTTATCCATACTTTCTTATATCTGATATCAATAATCTCTTTCATGGAAGTATTGATCATGCTTCTACAATCACTGGATATGTGTCCATAGTTATGACATTTGTAACACTCAATGTTATGTGGGACCACATAGGCACTTCTTGCTTGAACATTTATTTTATAATCCCTGCAATCTGCAACCTTGTGTCCAAAGTTAATACAATAAAAACAATGACCATAAAATAAATTTGCAAACCTGGGAGTGAATGATTTTCTTTGTGGCGTAGTCCTTCTGAATTTTTGCCTTGATTGATCACGATCATGATTGAAGCTTCTTTGTGGCTTGAACATGGATGGAATAGTTTTCTTAGATTCTGGTTGACCACGATTCCTTCCTTTGAGTAATTCTACATAACTCTTTATATTTTCTTCATTCTTCTTTTCTAGCAACCTAGAGTGCTTCTCTTCATTCTTCTTTTCTAGCAACCTAGAGTGCTTCTCTTCATTCTCTATAATTAATGTGAATGTTTCTGTCTCTTCAATGTTATTGTTGAGCTTGACGATTTTACTTCTCAATGTGACAACTTCTTCTTCAAGCTTCTCAACCTCTTCTTCTTTCTTCATTATTTGAGACTTCATGACTTCTTCTGTTCTCTTTGCTTCTTCAAGTTGGATTTTCAATGTAATTATTTCTTCTTCCAGTCTTCTCTCTTCTTGACCAAAATCTTCCTCAAGTTGGTTTAAGTCATTGGTTCTTTCCTTGATGATCCATCAATATCTTTTCTCTCTTTTCTGCTTCTTCCTTTTGTGCTGCTATGTTAGCTTCTAAACATTTCCTTTGATATTCTAGAGTTTCTTCAATTCTCCTGGCCTCTTCTAGTTGAGCTCTTAAATTCTTGATGACCTGCCAATCCTTTTCGGAACCTTGAATACATTCCTTTTGGTTCATCAATTCTTTCTTGGACGACTTGTTTTCTTCTCTTTATTTCTTTAGATATTTAATTGTGCTGATCAATTTTTCTCTGTAATCAACTTCTTCTTCTTCATACTCTTCCTCTTCTGAATCTGTCTGACATGATGATCATATTTCTTCTTGTTTTGTATCTACATCTTCTTTGGAATTTTCTAAATTTGCGATGGGTGAAGAATATATGTCATGTAACTTATCCCAAATTTCTTTTGCTGATGAACATTTACCAACCTTTTCTCTTACCGGATTAGGTAATCCTTCCCAGATGAAATCCATTGCTATTTTGTTATTCTTTCTCAATTCCTTCTTGGCTGCA
>ML787571.1:143234-153518 GCA_009831015.1 Picea engelmannii
AGAAATTAATTACTAGAGGAAAACTAAGAGGTATAGGTGATTGTTTAGTTACCCACTCAACCTTCTATAAGGAGAGGGAGGAGGGCCTATCTCAAAAGGGAGGAGAAAGGGAGAGTAGGTATAGGTTTTTTCTTCTACTACATCATTTCTAATTTCATTATTTTAGTCTTCAATGGCCTAACCATGGTGCTAGCAAAGGTAGCCATGTTACAATCTAAGGTCCAACATTTTGGTGAAAGATGAGTTGCTTCCCTCTAGAGGTAAATTATGTTTAAATTTGTTTCATGAATGTATTTCTTTGCTAATGTGTATATGACTAACACTTTCATGAATGTAGATACCCTTTAGACAATTTGAATTTGGGGTTAGTAAAGGCTCTATGATATCTTTGGCTTCATCCACTTGGATTTACATTGGTGTGAACAACATATGGTCTCGTGAAGATATTTTTTGTCAGAATCCATGTCAATTGTTGGAACTACTTGGGTTACTTTTGGTTCTACATAAAAAATGATTTATGAATAAATATTTCTTGGGCATACCTACACTCTTCTATCTCTATCTGTTTTATTTTCTTCACAATTTTTTCTTGTTTCATCTTGCAAGAATATTTTAAGTTCTATTATTTATGTAGTTATTGTATATATATGTGTTATATCTGCTTTCAGGGAAACTTCCCCTAGAGTAGTGGGATTACTGCAACAACTCTAAGACCATACAAAAAGAAAATTCCATAAAGAACACTCAACAAAGATATTATAATCGAATTCAAAGGAAATAAATAACTATTGATAGGAGAAGAATGATTAACTCACCAGGAGTCCTACGGTTGTTGTCATTCCCATTGTCAAAATCCCCTCACTCTTTTCCAATAGTTCCTCTGCAACTTGCAAGAACCTTAAACCTACAAGCCTATGAGAGGTAGGTACACTAGTAAATACCCATTAGTCCAATGAAATATAATGGAATGATCAAAGCAATTAGTGTTCTACAAAGCATATATGAAATAATTGCAAGTTAAACATTACAAATACAATTCTTTTTCGAAGGAATGAGTTTTTATAATATTCGACAATTTTGGTAGTTACAAAGTATACTTGTCCTATGTTGTGTTTCCCTGTCGAAAGAGACTCTGGGTCCCTCCACCCAATCTCCTACTATAAAGATTGGTTTTGGCTCCATATTCACCACAAACTCAAAGAGAATATAGGGGCGACTCTTAGTCAGATTGGATGGTGATCAAAATGAAGGATGGAAACAAGGGTTTCCAAGACAATAACCAACAACAATAGGGATGTATATGGGATTACATACACAACGAGTGTAGCCAAATGGATGTTTTCCTTGATGTGCAAAGAATCATTACATTTCTTCTTAGACCAACTGCTCCTTTTATGTAGTCTTAAGTTGGTTAGAGACAATTGAGTATGGGTAAAAGGAGTTAGGAAATTAACCAAACTTGTAACTCAACATTTAATTAGACATAAATATATATATATTTTAAGCATTTATTGTCATGTATGCAACTGTCCCTTGAGTAGCTTGTGTATACATGTGCTGCATAACTGTGAGGGTGCGTACAACTTCCAAAAATATGTGTTTTTAGAAAGTCTCAAGGAGTTATGGGGAAGAGTTGTATGTAAGTACGATAAGGACTATGCCAATAAGAGCATCAATGCTTCAATGGTGAAAATTAACATTACAACAGATTCCCCCTAATGTGTGAGTTCTAAAGAGAAATTGTTGGTTGACATACATTATAATTATTCAAAGAGCGGTTAGCCATGGTGAAGGTCGCCATAATCCAATCTAAGGACACAAAACAAGCACATAAACAAGTTAGAAAACTCAATTCCCAAGGTGGGAATACCCATGCTCATGTGTGATAAGCATGGCCTGCCAATCAAGTACATTTCAGATCCATGATGAATGTATATATAGAAAGTAGTGATCATGGCCATGCGAGAGATACAAATTGGATCCATCTCAAACAAATATCATAACCATTAAAGAGATACACAGTGGATCTATGTCTCATAATCAATGAAGGATATTTGGGGGCAAGAGATGGATAATTGATCCTTCATGAGTATCGATGTAGGGAGTAGCAATGTCCAAACACAACTTGGGAAACAACATAAAAAAGGGGATGCTACTACATTCCCGAGGTCTTCAAATAAACCACCATGGTACGAGTTTGCAACATGTGAATAGACGTGTTGAAGTTAAACAAAGTGAGACACCATTTGATTATCAGTCATTGATGTATACTGTTAACAAACACAAGGAAACCCACTGATAATGATAATGGTTGTCAAGATACCTAGTACAATCTAACAAGTGGAAATAGAGGATCTGATGTTGAAAAATTGGTAGAATCTATCGATCATGGGACATTGATGTATTCTCACTGTCAATAGCAAGGGAACTTGTCACTAATGACTACAAGCCCCAAGGTACTAATAATGTCTATAGATCCATGTCCCAGAGCAATATGTGTTGAATTCGATAGGAAGAGATCCGATGGAAGGGGGGCATTAAGGCATCCCCCATCATCCAACACAAGGAGTAGAAGAAGGCCAAATATTTGGAAGGAATCATACAGAATATTGAAAGGACCACCACAAAGTACGTCTCCCGCGTGCACCAGATGAAAATAGTGCATGAAAGAGACTCTATGAATAACACCAAATAATGAAGACTGTTGACAAAGGAGAGGAAACCACCAATGGGGACAAATGGAATCCAAGGTACCACATGAATACCAATGTATGAATAATTTTCTTGTTGTCAAACACAAGGGAAACCACTTAGTCAACGACCAATGATGGAATTTCATCTGCTGAGCACAAGGTCACCTATCAATGAAGTAAATAGGGCTAGGGTACGACTCTAGGTCAAACTCTTAAAGAAATTTTTCATAGTCAATAAGAGCTTAACCCGCTGATAGGAAGTCAATGGGGCCCTCCATACTGGCACAAGTATAGGAAAATGATACTTTTGATTCTAACATGTACTTGACACATGGGAAGGTCAACTTGCAAAGCCAAGAATTCTGCAGAATGGTCGACATAGGATAAAACTTCCTTTGAACAAGAACATGACACAATATGTGATTTAGGAAACATGAACTAAAAATGAACATTGACATAAGTTCATGATGCATGAGGCATCAACAAACTCTCCATAGTGACTGGAAGAGTAACCAGTTAGAGGAGTAACAACTATGTGTAACTGGTTTAGTTTCCTAAAGTCATACTAACCCAAATTATTGAGACTAGACTCAAATTTTTTTGCTTTGTTAAGAGGTGAATAAACTTACACCAATAAGGATAAAGAAGACTCACTCCCACACTCTTTTTTTGTTATTTGATTTTTTTTTGTTTTTTTTTGTTTTCATATTAGAAAGCTTGAAAAAGAATAAAATAATGCTAGAATACATGGAGGAAACAAGTGTCACAAACAAGAAAAATAGTTCCATGGGTGAGGAACATACGTATGCTCAATGCAAGGAAGCATGTGCAAGACACTCAGGGGAATGATTCCTCCTAGGGTACATGTGTAAAATTTCAAAGGAAACACTTGCAAGGATAACAATTGATGAGAATGCATAAGCAAACAGTTTAAGCAACTGAGAGCTGACACTGACATTAGACTCAAAAGAACGAGTGGTAGAATGCAATACAAAACTACAAATTAACAAATAAGTATGGGAGCATCACAGGTAAATAGCCATAATAATATTGAGAAGAATATGAAGTTTCAACACAATATCATGGCAGGACTAACAAGACTCCCAAGCCTAAGAAAAAACTTCAACATGGGCACCAAAAGGCAAAATAGGTGCTAACTAGGATGCCTATGATGGTGGGATATACCACAAACTGAATGACACTTAAAATCAGTTTGAAAGGCTCGTATCCAAATAATGGGGTTGACCCTAAGGCAAGTGTATAATTGGTCACTGATAATGCAAAATGAAAGGTGGAGACGATCCTACTCTATATTCCAATGACAAGAACATTACCTCAAAGAGTCGGAAAAAATGGACTTGGCGGATACAAAAATACCATTCTGATCACCCTCCCTACAAAATATCAACTCAATCATCTTGTACAAGATATCTAGTTCATTAGGCATTTAAATGATACAAATGGTGAAAACTATATAAAAGTGGGTATACAAATTCTTTATAATCTGGAAAATAACCCAAAACATTTTAATTTAAGTTTTTTACCAAATTGAGAAAAAGAGTGGGAAAACATTCCAAACTTCTGGTGAATGTAACTGGATCTATAGTGGTCAGAATTCCTCGCCGTATGAACCATGTAAACAAATAATTTCCTTTGTTCAATTTCATGTCAATTTTTTTAGGTTTTTGCAATTTTGTTTTTTTCATTTTAATTTTAAAATTGGACAAGCTCATATGCACCCTGTCTTATCATGAAGCATGTATACCCCATCATATACGCACCAAATCTTAAAGGTGGGTGTGTATGTACATTCCTATTACCAAAGGTCAGTGCATACATGTGCGCAAAAGGTGAAAAAAATAATAAAAATATTTATTAATTTCACAATGCAAAAATGGTTATTGAATGGTGAGAACGAGAGAATGAAGATGTTGAACAAGATATATTGGACAATCCAGAAGTGCTAGAAACACTCCAGGCATGTGGGTTGAGAAATTTTTACGAGTGCCCAAATATGTGAGTGCATAAAAGATTGCTCCAACTCTTGATTAGTTATCAAAACCTGGATGCAGATGAATTTATGCTAGATGTTCAGTCCTTGACCATAGAGGTGGATGATATATACTTCATCGTTGGTCTCTCCCGATGAAGAGATGTGGTTAATCTAGGCACCCAAGGGGGGATTGGATCGACTATGGAGGGATATATCGCATCGTATGGAACCCCTAGAACTGAACATGCCGAAAGCCAAGTCTTGATTCACAACATAGAGAATTTGAGTCTGAAAGTAATTCTTCAGACCCTCACTAGGATCACAGGATCTGCCACACTATACCAGGCATAGAGGCCATAGATGTTTTATGCCGTAGAATTCTTGCGCCTAGTGATATATGACTAGAGCACTTCCTTACTATAAATGATGAAGACTCAACTTATTGAATGAAAAAATAGGAAGATGATTTTTTTTAGATATGGTAGCATCATGTGTTATTTCTTCTTTGAGAGAGTATACATCATTAGTCCACGAGTCTTTATGCCACCACACAGAATCAAGGAACCATGCTTACTACAATGTTCGACATAGATACAATTCTTTGGAGGTGGGTGACTAAATTATGCACATGACGATGCATTTTTCCACTGGTGAGAATGTAAGATCATTGTTATCGATGACTATCCCTATGAGGGGATAAGTTTAACCCATGATCTAGATATTCCCGTCCATCTTGGTGGTGCATTGGGAGAGATTGGAAAGAAATTTTTAAAATTTTTAAGTTATTTAATTTTTCTTTTGAGGATTTGGAGGATCCACTTTATTGATTATCGGATGTCGAAGTTTCGAGTCCATATCAGGACCCATCATCAAGACATCTAAGCTTGGGTAAAGATAAATGTGAAGAGCATAGATAAATAGTGAATTAGCGGGAGGTGGAGAAGTCTGAAGTCTAGGGTCGACTCTAAAAATCTAGAAGTGTTTCAAATTAAAGAGTTTGAGGGTTTCAATAAATTATGAATTAAATGGTTGTGTTAATGTAATGATAAATTGCTTTATTAATTGTATTAATTGTATTAATTTTTATTAATGTAATGGTTTGTTTTGAGGATTCAAAGTATCCACAATATTGATTATCGAAGTTCGACGTTTCGAGCCCATATCAGGACCCATCATTAGGACATCTAAGCAGATAAATCTGAAGAGCGTAGATAAATAATGAATTAGCAGGAGGTGGAGAAGTTTGAAGTCTAGGGTCGGCTCTAAAAATCTAGAAGTGTTTCAAATTAAAGAGTTTATCTACACTCTTCAGATTTATATTTACCCATGATTAGATGTCCTGATGATGGGTCTTGATATGGACTCGAAATTTCGACCTCCGATAATCAATACTGTGGATCCTCTGAATCCTCAAAACAAGCCACCCCACATAAATCTTGCTGTTAATTTTTCTTTATTTTAATTCTTTGTAGAAGTAAAACAAAAATATTTTTGGGATGGATTAAAGCTAAAAATAATTTATGAATGTGCAGATATTGGATCGAGATAGCCCAAGGGATACCCATGTCACTAACGCAGGGGTCACGATGAGGCCCATCCAGGTGCATGTACTACTCATATGGAGCACACTTTTTGGAATATCCAAAGAAATATGGACGACCTTAGGCATCAGGTTCCCATGATACCGATTGAAGACTTGGTGGAGCAGATGCAACGACATGTAGTCGGTGTACCATGGGCCTGGGTACGATTATTTTGATGTCTGACCAAAGTTGTTGTATGCTACAGAGACACATATGCGAGGGCAGGACCCTTGACATAGATAATACATCACTTTTTGTATTGGTCTGTATAGATGGACATTCAAGGCTAGAGGCCTAGACTATAACTTATAATCCATATTTTTGTTTTTAATGGATGTGGAAATAATATACATATCTCTCTCTTTCCCTTGTTATAAATTTGTTGTGTATAATTATGTGTGTGATTATTACTTTATATGTGTGACAAATGACAATATAATACATAGTTAGCGTACATATCATACACAAAATTTTCACTTCTAGCAATGTGAACATAAGTAATATAATGAAAATTTCATTTTAGAAAGCGTACCCGTAAGAATCATCGGAGTAACATAGAATCGTACACACAAAAATGACCATTTAGATGCAACACCACCAACTAGGAATCTAGGTGAACCTCTAAACACAACATGCCATGTGCGATAACATATCTTAGGAGTTCAATCTTGATTCTCTACTCATCCACATTATTCGTTTCTGGCCCCAGACAAGCGTCCTCTAGATATTGTTAGATTACTGAGAGGGGGGGGGGTGAATTGGTAATAGCACAATGATTATCCTTTTTATCCAAATTAATCCAAGTGTTATATAATTGTAGTATTATTATCCAATAATGAGCAATAAGAAATGAACAACCACACACATACACAGTACACCAGTGTTTTACGTGGAAATCCAAATCGGGAGAAAACCATGATTTTTTTTTTCTTATGTGTCTTGAAGAATTACATTCATTAGAAGCACCAAATTCCTTTGTTTTCCAACTGCAACTGGAAGGAGGCTCCAACCCCCTAGTTTCTCAAGCTACAACCTGAGGGAAGCTCTAACTCCCCAATTCCCTAGCTACAACCAGAAGGAGGCTACAACCCCCTATGTTCTCTGGATACAAATGGAAGGTGGCTGAAACCACCTGTCCTTGCCCTGTCCTTCCACCCTGAAGTAGAAGTATGGAACCACTGTCAACCTGTCACTGTGAGATATACTACTGTACAACTGTATCAACCTGTACCACTGACCTGTATCCAATCTGTACAACTACCCTGTAATCAATCTGTACCTGAACTGAACATGTATCTACAAATATACAACATGTACACAATCTGTAGTGATGCAGCCCACATATGTACGCACCCTATCTATTATGCAGCCTGCGTATGTACACGCCCTATATGTTATGCAACCTGCGTATGCCTTCTGGTTTGAAAACTTCTGACCCTCTGTAACTTCTTTCACATAGATCTGTAACTTGTCACTGTATCCAGACTGTAACTGTACCCTGTGCATGCATCCTCATACATAACCTTTACTCAATCCAAGTATGTCTCTCTATAGTCATGTGCCATATAGGTATGTGTAATCATGAACAAGTATAATATCCCTCACATGATATTATTCATCAAACCCTTTCTGATATTCAAATTCTCTATACATCAACCACTACACAAATAAAAGCTCTCAACCATGTATGATAAAGACCCTTAGCAATATGCCAAGAAATACAATATGTGCCTCAACAAGAAGTATCAATGATAAATATACCAACACTGTATTTCTGTATATCTGACTTATATAGAAGATCCAATGTAGTCACTAGTCTCTCTAGGGAGAATTCTCAAATCTCCATTGCCATTCCTCATGCATACATCAAAATCCAACTATTCATAGAAATAAGACATACCTTTTGAACCAATAGATGTATTTGATGTATCTGAGCACTTTAGACCTTCCTGGGAGCTTGATCTCAGAATCTCAAACCTCTGCATCTTCATCTCTTCAAGTTTCCATGGACTTACCAACATGTACGCACCCTAATACATTGTCATCCCATGCATAACTCAACATTTACGCACCTTGTACACATAAAACCCGCGTATAACTCAACATGTACGCACCTTGTACACAAACAACCCGTGTATAACTCAGCATGTACGCACCTTCTACACAGACAACCCACGTACACCTTAGAAAATAGGGTTTTGCTATAATTCCGAGAATTTCATCGTCAACCCTTCGTGCTACCTCAGACGTTTTCCACTTCAGATGTATCCACAAGTATTTACAAGAAGCTTTACACAAGAAAATAGATATACAATATGTACAAATGTGTCTTTAATGAGTGATCTTTGCCTGTTATTTATATCATCATGTAGCCTCACACTTTCCTTATTTCAGGGCTTCTTCATTTAAAATAATTTCTTTTGCAAAGCACTTTGACCCTTAGGGGCTTCTATAAGACTCATGAGGGGTTCTCCAACTTCATATGGTCATAACTCTCTAACCGTGAGGATTTATGTGATGTTCCACATACCACCGGAAATGGCATGAAAAACACTATCTATATAGGATAGTTTAACTAACAAATTCATTGCCCTTCATCAATTTATTCCATAATTAAGCATGGTTTATATAACCATACTTCAAGGATAACTCAATCCACAAAGTGTCTTCCCATGAGGGCTTTCACCATAAGGGGACCACTTTGGAGTTCATCCATCTGTACTTCTTATCAACCATGATAAGACAATAATGAGTCATCTTTACATCAAACAATCTTGGGTCCTTTTAACCAAACCTTTGTGCTACTGGGATTTATTCAAGGGTTGACGTCAATGACAACCAACCTTAATCAACGATCTCCCCCTTTGGCATTGATGGAAACACTTTGATGCAATACTGAAATCATATCACTCATGCTCCCCCTGGAACCATGCCTTTATCCTCTGTATCTAATAAATCTTCTCCCCTTGAACAATGCCTCTATCCTCTGCATCTGATAAATCTACTCCCCCTGGAACCATGCCTCTATCCTCTACATCTGATAAATTTCTCCCCCTTTGTCATCAATGGAAAATGTATCTTTCCATCCGGGGCTGCTCCCCTTGACTGAACTGTCCTCTTATGGTGCTTCCTCATGTACATCTAAGACATATAAGATAAACATTCAAAAATCATTCATTTTGGAGTAGAAATAACTCCAAGTCTCTAGCGAAGATATTCAAAGGCTTCCCATGGAAGTGGTTTTGTAAAGATGTCTGCCACTTGTTCTTCTATGCCCACATACTCAACTTTATGTTATTTTCTACAACCCACTCCCGTAGAAATTGATACTTGATTGGAATGTGTTGCGTCTTGGAGTGCATCAACAGGTTCTTCGAGATACTGATGGCGTTTGTATTATCAAAATAGATTGGAATGGGCTTATCATACTCAACCTGTATATCTATCAGAGTTTGTTTCATCCAAAGAACTTGTGTACAACATGATGCTGCTGCAATATACTCTGCCTTGGATATAGATAAGGATACTGATGATTGTTTCTGGCTTAGCAATGATACTAAACACTCACCCAAGTAGAACACTGCTCCACTGGTGCTTCGTCGGTCATGAATACAACCTACCCAATCTGCATCTATGTAGGCAATACGTGATAGATCCTTTCCTTTTGGATACCATAATCCAAAATATTCTATTCCTTTGAGATATCTGAAAATCCTCTTCACTGCTAATACATGTGATTTCTTTGGTGCTTCTTGAAATCGTACGACCTGTCCAACTGCCTGCATTAAATTTGGTTTGGATACTGCCACATATAGTAGGCTACCAATCATTGACCTATATTGCCTCTGATCTGTAGACTTCGAATCATCATCTTTGCTCAACTTGCAACTGGTTTGCAATCTTCCATTTTGAACCTCCTTATCATTTCTATCATATACTTGGTTTGAGAAATAAAAATTCCTTGGTTTCTTTGACATATCTGAAGTCCCAAAAAGAAGGATAGTTATCCAAGTAA
>ML787571.1:165189-176761 GCA_009831015.1 Picea engelmannii
AATCAGTAATAACGCAATGATTATCCTTTTTATCCAAATTAATCCCAGTGTTATATCAATGTAGTATTATTATCCAATAATGAGCAATAAGAAATGAACAACCACACACATACACAATACACCAATGTTTTATGTGGAAACCCAAATCAGGAGAAAACCACAAAATGATTTTTCTTATATGTCTTGAAGAATTACATTCATAGGAAGCACCAAATTCCTTTGTTTTCCAGCTGCAACTAGAGGGAGGCTCCAACCCCTAGTTTCTCAGGCTACAACTTGAGGGAAGATCCAACTCCCCAATTCTTTGGCTACAACTAGAAGGAGTGTACAACCCCCTATGTTCTCCGGCTACAACCGAAAGGTGGCTAAAACCACCCGTCCTTGCCCCTTCTTGCCACCCTGAAGTAGAAGTATGGAACCACTGTCAACCTGTCACTGTGATATATACTGTCATACAACTGTATCAATTTGTACCACTGACCTATATCCAATATGTAAAACTTCCCTGTAATCAATCTGTACCTGAACTGAACATGTATCTACAAATATACAACATGTACACGACCTGTAGTGATGCAACTTGCGTATGTACACACCCTATCTATTATGCAGCCCACGTATGTACACACCCTATCTTTTATGCAGCCTGTGCATGCCTTCTGGTTTGAAATTTTTTGACCCTCTGTAACTTCTTTCACATAGATCTATAACCTGTCACTCTATCCAAACTGTAACTATACCCTTTGCATGAATCCTCATACATAACCTTTACTCAAGGCAAGTATGTCTCTCTCTAGTCATGTGCCATATAGGTATGTGTAATCATGAACAAGTATAATATCCCTCACATGATCTTAGTCATCAAACCCTTTTTGATATTCAACTTCTCAATACATCAACCACTACACAAATACAAGCTCTCAACACTGTACTATAAAGACCCTTAGCCATATGCCAAGAAATACAAGTTGTGCCTCAACAAGAAGTATCAATGATAAATATACCAACACTGTATTTCTGTATATCTGATTTATACAGAAGATCCCATGTAGTCACTAGTCTCTCTAGGGAGAATTCTCAAATCTCCATTGCCATTCCTCATGCATACATCAAAATCCAACTATTCATAGAAATAAGACATACCTTTTGAACCAATAGATGGATMTGATGTATCTGAGCACTTTAGACCTTCCTGGGAKCTTGATCTCAGAATCTAGAACCTCTRCATCTTCATCTCTTCAAGTTTCCATGGATTTACCAACATGTAYGCACCCTAATACACTGTTAKCTTGCGTATAACTCAACATGTACAGACCTTGTACATAGACAACCTGTGTATAACTCARCATGTACGCACCTTGTACACTGACAACCCGCGTAWAACTCAGCATGTGCACACCTTGTACACAGACAACCCACATACACCTTAGAAAATACGGTTTTTCTGTAATTCCCRGAATTTCGTMGTCAACCTTTCGTGCTACCTCAGACGTTTGCCACTTCATATGTATCCACAAGTATTTACAATAAGATTTACACAAGAAAATAGATATACAATATGTACAAGTGTGTCTTTAATGAGTGATCTTTTCCTCTTATTTATATCATTATGTAGCCTCACACTTTCCTTATTTTAGGGGTTATTCATTTAAAATGATTTCTTTTGCAAAGCACTTTGACCCTTGGGGGCTTCTAATAAGACTCATGAGGGGTTCTCCAACTTCATATGGTCATAACTCTCTAACCGTGAGGATTTATTTGATGTTCCACATACCACCGGAAATGGCATGACAAACACTATCTATCTAGGATATTTTCACTGAAAAATTCACTATCCTTCATCTCATTATTCCATAATTAAGCATGGGTTCTCTAACTATACTTCTAGGAGAAATCAATCCGCAAAGCATGTTCCCATGAGGGATTTCACCATAAGGGGACCACTTTGGTGTTCATCCATATGTACTTATTATCAACCATGACAAGACAATAATGAGTCATATTTACATCAAACAATATTGGGTCCATTTACCCAAACGTTTGTGCTACTGGGATTTCTTCAAGGGTTGACATCAATGACAATCAACCTTAATCAATAGATACAACCACTCGACCCAAAGGAGAATAAATCACCCACACGATAGAAGTGAGGTTCCAAGTGTGACTATTTGTGCCATCTGTGAACCCAACATGAACCAATGACTCCAAATATATTTTCCAATCAAGTAGAAACACCATAAGCAACTAAGAGAAAAAATGAGAGAAAAACCAAAAATACTATCTATGAACAAAAATACAAAAGGAAAACACCTAAGAAATAATGCTCAAGTGTAATACCTCTTCAAGTAGATTCCATTTTTGGGCTCCAACAACACATTACCCTTGTAATCCGATAACTCATAAGATCCCTTCTGAAGGGTGCGTCTCACAATGTAAGGACCATGCCACATTGGATTGAACTTACTTGCCCCTAATGCATCCTTGTCCTGATCATAAACTAGAAAAAGGGCACCCTCAAAAAAGACCCTCTGGCGATTTTTTTTTTCATATTGAGACTTGGCACACTTCTTGTGGGTCTTGTTCATCATAGCAACATCACGATGTTCCTCATCCAACTACTCTAAATGAATGAGACACACTTCTAAATATATTTTTTTAGGGATAAGATCGATTTCATTTTTTAGCAAGGGAATTTCACATTCAATAGGCATGACTACTTCCACCCCATGAATGAGATGGAAAGGTGAGAAACCTATGGAATTCTTAACTAAAGTTCAGTACGCCCATAATTCTAGATAAAGCATCAAATGCTAATTAGATTTACTCTTATTGACAATGCGTTGAAGTATGGTCTTGAGAGACTTGTTCATGACCTTTACTTGACCATTTTCTTTCGAATAATAAGGAGATAAATGCTCCTTATTGAATTCCAATTTAGATGCTAACTATGACATAATTCGATTTTAGAAAGTGACTACCATGGTCAGTGAAAATATCTCTTGAAACTTTGAACTTGGTGATAACCTAATTGGACAGAAACAAGGTTGTTATCTCACCATTGTTAGCAAAAGTAGGCATGGCCTCCACCCACTTTGTAAATTATTCGATTGTTATGATGATATAGCGATGCCCCCTAGTTGAAGGAGGGTGGCATGTGGTGAAATAAATTCCCCCATTTGTAAATGGACCAACGGTGACGACTAGAAATAACGGAGCAAGATGCAAATGTATTTTTCTAGAAAAATTCTTCCAAGGATGACATCTTTTGACTGCCTCAACACAATCTTTAAATATTGTCATCCAAAAGTACCCAACGGAAAATATTTTTTGGGCTGTAGCCAACCCAGATAGATGATCGCCACATGATCCGCTGTGGCAATCATTAAGTATGAACTCCACTTCCTCATGGGTCAAGCGACGATGAAGAATTGAATCAACCCCATGACAATGCAAAGTGTCACCAACAATGAGGTAATTCTTTGCATGATGGAAAATTCGATGTCGATCATCCTGTGAGTGATGTGTAGAAAACTTCAGAATTTGGATATATACAAGGATATATCAATACCAAGGATCGTTGGAAGTGATAAGGAAAATATGATCATTCAGAAACAAGTCCGTAATTACGGTTTCCTCATCCACACAAGGAAATTACGACATCAACTCAACAAAAATAAAATACTTCTTAGACTTAGCAGAGACGAAGTCGAAGTCAAATTATTATAGAATGAAAATCCACTTGTTGTATTTTCACCCAATTATACGTCGTTTTAGGATTTATTGAAATGGATTGACATCTGCGACTACAATGATTTTCCGAAGTAAAATGTAATGTCATGATATCTGCACAACGTGAACAACTACCAAGGATAGCTTCTCGACATGTGAATAATTGAGTTCAGGCCCAATCAAACCACGACTAAGATGATAGATGACATGCTCTTGTGAGCTATCATCTTCCTTAAACAATAAAATTCCAGCTGTGGATTATACAGCCGCAATATACATCAAGAAATCCTTGCTATAGTCTATAGGACTAAGTAGAGGGGCATACATTATCACAATCTTAAGCACATCGAAAGATCATTGCACGAAATCGTCAGAAACAAAGGTGTTGAGGAAAAGATATGAAATGATATTACTCAAGCATTTTCAGACTCTGCTTGGCTAGAGAAAAGTAGATGGGAATATCACCCTATATTTATGGCCAACAAAAATAACATCCTAACTCACAAGTATTAATTACGAGTGCTTAGGCTAGTCTTTTATTAACAAAAAGCTTGCTGTAAATTTAATTTTTATGTAATTTTCTGAACATATTAGTTGCTGAAATAAATGTAAAGATAGAAGTAAAGTCACCAAGATGATAATCAAGACAGATGAGATATAAATCAATCCTTTATTTCATTCAAATTCACCAAAGAGTCATTTTCTTTACAAAATCTCATGTAGAAATTTTGGACCAAAGTCAAACTTAGACATCCCCGATGGAACATACAAAAGGACCTCTGACAGAAAACCAAAATGAAACTCTAAAAGATGGATCAACTTGCTATAGATTGCTTCCCACTTGACTCTGCACAATAGCCTTTGTCAGTCATGAAAATTAATTCACAAACAGACAAGTCTACATAGACTATCAAAGATAGATCAACACCTCTGAAAAACAATTGTCTGAATGATGTGATTCAACCCTGAATATTGTTGTCTACAATAATACCCTTATATCATAAAAGAGAATTATGCTTGTGATGAATGAATGAATTAAAACTAAACTATCTCAACACAAACTCAAAGAGAAAACGTTAGTATGCTTCTGCTTCTATCCTCCTCTTGTTCCTCCCTTTCTTTTTGCTTTTAACAAATTAGAATTGGTTGAAGTAGTTGAACCAATTCATTAGTTAAGTTAATTAAAATATTCAACCAACTTTTAGTTAGGGGGAAAAGTATTAATCATAATAAGGGTTATAATTAAATAATAACTAGAAGGTGGGACCCCTTGTGACTCCCATTAGCTTATGACAATCATAACATAACTATTAGTTAAGCAAAACACACCTCCTTGTGACTCCCCTCCACATATTCACATTTGTTAATTTAGATCATGATACTTGAAATTTATTTTCAAAAAAAATTACTCATATATCCACAAACAAAACATACTTTCCAAACATTCCTGAAGTCAATTGTCACCAATAATAGATAAAATAAAACTCAAAAGCCATATTTTCCAGTTTGTGAGGCAATCTTTCCTTTGCTGATGCTATCATATTTTAGTCCTTCTGCACCTGCCTTAGGCTATGTGGAATCCTTAAGTCTCATGTTGCTGATCATATGAGAACGATCGTCCTTCCAATGCAAGTGGGAGGACATGAATTTACTAGAATTATCTAAAGATGTAGAAGGGACAGTAGCGGCCTTCTCTTTGACATACTCGTAATAGGCATCTGTTTTTAGCCTTTTATTTGAATATCTCATCCCTGCATGCGTGATTGATTAGCAAATGATCTTTTAATTAACCATACATGACAACTCTTTAAAAATATGAAACAGATTTTGGCTCAACAATATATCAGACTCATGCAATCCAATCCATACCAATTGTTAAACTGTATGTTGATGAGCAGGGGGTGAACAAAAAGTTATGGGATATGCTAGGGGTTTGTATTGAACGAAACATGATATAATGAGGGGGAAAAGAACATGGTTACTGCTCAACGAAAACAACAATCAACTGTAATGCACATCAAAGAAACATTACTGTAATCCAACCAAGACACTGCCACTTCCAACTGCTTCACACATAAATTCTTTTGACTGTAATCAATTTTAGAAGAGAGATTGAAAAATGAATATGGGAAGGTGAGGGGGTTATAATTAGCGGAAAGCAGAGTAATGGTGGGGAAAAGGAAAACATATATTATTCATGATATCAATTAAGTAATCCATATAATCATTTTATACAAGGAAATACACCGACCAAATGATTATTGTGACCCAACTAACAACCACTGTGCATAGCCAAACAACTCTGTTCATTAACTAGTCCACTGTGCTTAATCAAATCTTTAACCACTTTGTTTTTATTCATTTAATATCTGAGCAATTTCACAAATGAATACACAGTCAATTTCTTCACTATGCTCATCGACTACTGCCAACCATTTCAATCATCAAAAGTAGACATAAAAATCGTGCTTGATTTTGTGCTTTAATTCATTAAATAATTAAATTGCATACATAATGGACGGTCAAAACAAGGGTCCATATCCATATTGCAAAGATCCTGACTTGCCAATTAAACACGCTCATAACAATCATCATTCAAACTCATAGTCTTTCATGAAATAATCAACTATTCGACCAAACGTAGTTGCAATTTTGTGGCTGTACATGCCCAAATTCCTTTTGATTCTAAACATTCAAAATGCAGGGCTATCCCTCTAACGCAAGGCAAAAACAACATACCCAGCCTCATAATACCATAATCGAAATGCAACAAATAAAACTCTTTTGATTACCTTTGAGTGCGCAACCCTAGATTTTCATAACATACACAGTGGGTAATCACCCAAAAACCGTGGTGCAACATTACCATTTTATAATTCTAAACACACAGCACAGTATTAACTCAACCGTCATGCCGAGTTATCAATCCAAATAATATTCAAATGTAAAAAGACAGTAACTGTGTATCAACCAATCAACCAATTCAATGCCGAGAGAAATACTTGGACTGTGGAAAAAGTCAACAACCGTCCTAACATGCTGTGGAAATCACGCATACCCACACATTTACGTGAAGCGAGGCTACAACTTCCTCAAAAGACAATATTGGGTTATCAACTACAAGAGAGCGACTATGTATTTTGAACTGTCTAATTATCAATGCAGGGTTTCCATTTTAATAACACATGCAATGACTAGATACCAAAATCAACGCGATTATCACATAACCAATTGGGCGAGCCTGCATTTAAATTAATCGAGAATACATTTCAATCCATAAAAACCCATAGTAAACCTGACAAGCCTGCTAGTCTTCTCTCTAAAACCATCAGACTGGAGGAGTTAAGGGTTTGCTTCCTGGCCAGCACTAGAGTCATATCCTTTCAATGGTAAAACCTCCGAGACTAACGTCACATACATAGAGAAAACCACAATTTAATTCATAGACAAGGTGATGAAAACCTGTGACATGAGAGGCCATAACAGAGGAATAAGGCTCTAACTCGGCTTGGTAATTATACCTAACACATGTAGGGTATAACTCTCGTGTCTCTTCAGTCAAACAACCACAACACTGAGGTGAAGACAGGCCGAGAAAGAACAACATAACTCACTATGTGAACCTTAACGGTGAAAACAACCCAATGCCAAGATGTACAATGCACGGTGACAAAAACACTTCCAATCATTAAACCCCATAAAATCCTACAGACTAGATACAAAAATATGAAAGCGTGAAGATAGCCAACCAAGACTAACAAAGACCCTCCAACTAAACAAACAAGGATAACAAAGATCCCTTGTGTCTGCTAACACCCAGGATGACCAGTAACACTATGAATTCAACATCATTGCAGAGAAAATCATCAACGTTTCATTTCACAATCACAATTTTACACAATTGCAAAACTTAAGGAAGGCACAAACCAATACACTCGAGCCAACATCCATTTCATAACCAGAGCAGACTCATGAAGGGAAAAAAAAAAGACATACCTGTAATCGAACACCTTAAAATGCGAGTTGGTCGGGCGGTTCCTCTCTGCTAAGAAATCAGAGAATAACCACAACGACAATGTTTGAACAATAACCCAACTAGGGTGGCGGCCAACGAAAGGAGTAAAGGTGATGTGCAATAAATGCACATCACCTCCACACTTCAAGTTCATTCAATTCTTAGTACGCGCCAACTACTAATCAAACAAATCATCCACTTTGAACCATGCATTGAGACCAACAACCCTTAATTTCCAAGAGCACCACCCACATCATATATTACCATCTCCACTATACAGAAATGCATGTCAACTATGTTCTATAAAACCCCAATAAATCGCATGGCTACCATATATTAGCTAGGATTTTCCACAATCCTTTTAATGCATATAGTATAGCATGTTATTATAGGATAGTTTCTCCTTTTAATTTGGGTTCACATTGCTTAATCTCCTTTTAATTTAGTTTCGTTTGTTTATACTAACATATGTCTGTTGCAGGTGTCCCAAGTAATATATCCAAGGACAAACAACAATGATAACCATGAAAAACATCGGCATAAAACTTGATCTTGGAACAACAAAGGAACCATGTATAATATGCCTGATCCATTATCCAATAAAACAACATATCGTCAGGCATGTAAGCAGTGTTGAACAGTAGCATAACATTAAATAAGCACCACACTTGATATCCAATCTACAAGGGGGTCCCACCTACTAGTATTATTTAGCTTTTATAATAATAGGCTTTAGCAAAACTTTGCGAGAAAAACTTCGTTGCAAATTTAATCGTCAACAAACTAGCCACCAAATAGGGAAATTTGTTTTCAACATATTTAGAACTCAGAACTCATGGTTTTGCAGACTAAGAACAATGATTTTAGAAGATGTAACTAGAATAATTATGCAACAGGGGGAAGTGAGCGGATTTAATGGAAACATGACTTGGAATTGGGAATAACTCATGAAAAATGTTAAGTATGAGGGGGGTTATCCCTATATGCATAGTCATTCAACCAAAATTGGCTATCAATTCAAGGAGAAAAATTAAATGTGTTTCTCTTTTATTTTCAAATGGATGAAGAAATGGAAAGAAGAAGCGGGAGATAACCAATCTCTTTATACAATAACAGTGAAAGTAGATAACAAATTCAAGTGCATCCTCAGGGAAAACATCATAACAACCGTGTAATCTTGATTGCTATTGACTAACAATATCTTGTAGGAGTGTCACTGTGGCATAACTGATCCAACATCTTATTTCCGACTAAACTAAAAAATGACAAAATGAGAAATCCAGCAGAATAAAATTGCAGATATTAAAATAGCAGAAATAAAGTGACAGAAAAGTAAAAACAATAGGAAATGCTTAAAACAGAACACAGAAATCAACTACTATAAGCAGGAAAAGAAAAATAATGAAAACCAAAAATAGAGCTATATTAATAAAATACAGAAAATCCATATAGCGTTAGAGTTTTTCAAGTTGGTTCCACATAATTCTTTAAGTGAGAACCGTTAGTGTTGTAGGAAAACAATCGCTCCTATAAGTCTTTTAGAATGTAAGAATTGGTACCTAAGACAAAAACGATCTTTAAAGGACCCAACCATAATTTCTGAATTTTTGAATGTCTTCCCTTATTAGCGTGAGTTGAATCCCATAGCAAGACTTTTTTATTTACCTTAAACTTGACAGTCTTGCTGAAATACTTGCTAACAGTTTGTTGTCTCCTTTTAATATTATCCAAGGCAAACATCCTTTGTTCTTCCAAATCTAGTAGTGCATTTATCCTTCCAAAACATCTGAAGAATTTAACTCTTTGATTTGTAGCATCAACCTTAAGGAAGAAATTTCCAACTCTGTTGGCAAGAGGGATTCTTGACCATAAACAAGCTAAAAATGAGTACAACCAGTGCTAAACTTGGTGGTAGTTCGATCTGCCCAGAGGGCATAGGTGAGGAGAGTATGCCACTTATGAGGCTTATCTTCGATGATCCTTTTGACGATTCTTAACAGATTTTTGTTGGTAGATTCGTCCTGCCCATTTCCTTGGGGGTAATAAGATGATGAGGTGAAATGTTTAACGCCGAACTTGGCTAGAAATTGAGTCAGCTTAGCAGAAATGTAAGCGAGGTCATTGTCTATAATAATTTCTAATGGAAGACCAAATATGGAAAAAAAATTATTTTCAAGGAAAGAAAGTACCTGATCGTCTGTGGAATGCTTAAGTGGGACAACTTCAGCCCATTTTGTAAAATAGTCTATGGCCGTCAAAATAAAAACTTGTCCTATTGAAGAAGGGGGATTAATAGGACCAATAAATCCAATCCCTACTTTGACAAAGGAAAGTCTGGTAGGACATGTTATAATGGCATGGCTGAAAAGTGTTCTTTCCCGACAAACTTTTGGCACTTGTCACAAGATCTTGAGAAAACATAAGAGTCACGAAAGATTGAAGGTCAATAGTATCCTTTTCTAATAATTTTGAAAGCAATATTTTTGGCAGAGAAATGACCTCCTACATGAATTACAGAATTTGATGAGCCATGAGCTTCTTGCAATAGTTTATGTGCATCTTCATTGTTTACACAACGAAGCAACACACCATCAACATATCTTCGAAATAAAAAGTCTCCTATAATGACATATTTTGCAGATTCAAGACAAAGTCTTCTCCTTTGATGAGTGTCTAAGTTGTCTGGACATATTTGGTTCTGTAAATAATAAACCAAATTCTTGTACCAAGGACGTTCAGACATAGGGAGGATCTGATCGTTAATGTAAAAGAGGGATGAAAGGGAACTATCTTATTCATCAATTTCTTCACCATTCTCAGCATGTTGGGCCAAGTGAAGGGCTAGGTCACGTCCCTTGATAGTGGTAGAAGTTATGATATTCAAATCATGCTCCTAGATCTTGGAAAGCCAATGTGCAATTTTTCCTGAAAGATAAGTCCGTGAAAGCAAAAACTTGACAGTAGGTAAAGGGACCTTTACCAACGTATGCTTACTTAAGATGTAGTGGTGAAACTTTTCAACGACCTTAACAAGAGCGAAATCATGTTTCTCAATAAAAGAATATTTAAATTCATCATCAGACAAACTTTGACTCATGTAAGCCACGGATTTTTCATTTCCTTGGTCATCATTTTGCATGAGGACAACAAAAATCGCCTCCTCAGTAGCATTAGTGTATATCATGAATTCCTTCTCAAAATCTAGCTTCTCCAAAACCGATGCAGAACTGATTGCTTTCTTAATCCCTTCAAAATAATTTTCGACATCGTCTATCCAAGAAAAATAATGATCTTGCTTAAGCAGATTATGAATTGGTTTGACCATCACAACAAAATATGGGACAAACCTACGAACAAAGTTAATAACCCCCATAAAATCTTGAACTTATTCCTTGGAAGTGGGAGTAGGAATATTAAGGATAGCAACAATCCTTTCAGGATCAATGCTTATGCCTGAACCAAAGATGATGTGTCCCAGGAGTTTTCCCTCGGTAACACCAAAAATGGACTTGGAAGGATTTAGAGAAATGCCAAATTTCCTACATTGCATGAGAACTTTTCTCAAATGACCAAAATGATCTGATTGGACTTTAGAGTATACTGTTAAGTCATCAAGGTAGATCTGAATGATCTTACCGATCAAATCGTCAAAAGCTAATTGCATATCTCTTTGAAAGGTGGCACATGCATTAGATAAACCAAAAGGCATACGTTCATAAGAAAAGGTACCCCAACGAGTAATAATGGTGGTTTTATATTTATCTGCCCCTTTTACCTTGATTTAATTGTAACCGGGAAAACCATCAAGTAAGGACATCATTTGTGACC
>ML787571.1:181334-200296 GCA_009831015.1 Picea engelmannii
TGATTTGACTAGTGGTTTTCCGAATAGGAACTAGATTTGAAACCCATTCAGAATACTTTACCGGAAAGATGATTCCAACCTTCAAGAGTTTTTCCAACTCCTTTTGAATAATTGCTTCTAGCACAGGGTTAATAGGTCTTTGTTTCTGCCTGACTAGTTTTACGCCTTCCTGAATGGGAATGGAATGTTGTATAAGACCAGGATCAAAACCATGAAGATCCTCATAATACCAAGCAAAAACATCTTGAAATTCACCCAACAGCTTGGAAAACTTCACTCTCTCTTCATTCGAACATTTGGCACATGTTTTAACATTCTTTGGAGTCTCGGGTGTCCCAATGTTCAAGGAGATGGTTTCACCCACCTTCCTTTTCGACTCCTCTTATTTATGTTTCTCCTTGTTGCCTACATCACTAAAAGAAAATTAACTCTCTAGAGGAGTCAAGCCTTTAGGAATCTTGTTATCTTCTATGGATATAATTTCCTTAATCTTAAAAGGTTCATTTTGGATAAAAGCACAAATGCCCTCATCATTAGGGAAGACCTGCCAAGATTCTATATTATCGGGGATATGTGGACGATACAAAGATTGGAATGTACAATTAGGTCTGTGTGGCAAAAGTTTCTGAGTAGGAGAAGTTGCAAAAAAAACTAACCGATCAACCATTGAGTTTAGTTTCCTCTTTACGTGAGTGATATTGAAAGATAATAGATTCGAGATAAGTGCCCAAACAATTTGGGTGTATTGTTTCATCAAATTTTTTCTAGGGGAATAAGTCTTACGTACAAGGTTAACAACAAGCCCGGAATCCCCAAAAACTGAAAGGTGGCCACAACCAATATTATAGGCGCTTTCAATGCCTAATAATAGAGCTTCAAATTCAGTGATGTTGTTTGTTCAAGAAAATTCCAACCTATAAGAAAAGTTATGAATTTTTCCTACAGGAGAAATCAAGACAATACCAGCTCCATTACCTTCATTAGAGCATGAACCATCAAAGTTCATGTGCCACATACCATCATATAAATTGATTTGTTCCAAGGGAATATTATCCTCCTCAACAAAGATGGAATACAATCCTAATTCCTCTTCGAGATAGTTTACATTAGGCTATGGGACACTTTCTATGTAAGGTGATATCCTTCCTACAACGTTTTTTTCGTTTCAAGGAACAAATAAATGCGTCCCATCGAGCGAGAGGTATCCACCTATTAAGGCTTGCCAATCTCTTCCCAAGATAATTGAATAATTTCTTACATGCATATCAATTACCTGAATGTTGAGGGTTGTCCTTATCTCAGGACGAGTGCACAAAACTAAAGTCATATCTTTAATCTCGCCTATGATCTTTTTTTGTAGATTATTATAGGAGAGCATGCTTCTAGAGTTTTCATTTGTACAAGACAAACCTAGCTCTTCCATAATGATCTTTGACATCACACTTGGGCCCGGACCTCCATCAATAAGGCAACAATGGGAAATATTATCCATAATATTTACATAAATATAAAAAGGGGGATATTTTACATGGTATCCAAAGTTATGTACACATACTTTATTTACAGAAGAATCCTCTTCGTTTACCTCTTCATAAAGATTGGCCACCACAAAATATTTTCCTTTCATGAATTGTTTCAGATGCATCTGTTATTCAGGGACGACAACCATGTCTAGGAGAGTTGCATCTGCTTTGATGTTGGCCAACTGATTCAAGATATTATATTTGGAAGAGGGGAGAGGGGGAGTGATTCCTTGACTCCCAGGAACCTTAGAAACTTGGAGAGTAGCAACAGTTGAGGATGAGCTCGGGCTAGAAGAACCAGGAGGAGGATCAAATTTTCCATTGGGAGTATAGGCCTTGTTCCTAGTGTTGATGACCATGACATCCTCTGGCTCTGCAAAATATAGGACAACGATAGTAGCTTCTGGGATTTTACCAAAGATCTTGTCTCTGACACTCTTCTTTACCTCACATGTGGTTTCTTAGTGGTGTTCCTTGCAAAAGTTACACCAACTCTGAGGCAGGATAACTTTAAGATGAAAATTGTTTTCAAACGGATTTCTAAAGGGGGCTGTAAAAGAGGATGAAGCTCTAGGGGTGAGAGAGGAGGCAACACCCTTCCGCTCAAATACTATCATTTATTCATATATTTTACTAGCTGCAAGAGGGTGGACATGTTTGTCTGTCTAACTAATTCTCCCTGCGGAAGACCAGTTCTTTCAAGCTGTTCTTCATACTCTGAGAAAGTATGCAAAGTGGAACCGATATTATCAATGGCTTTTCCCTCAAGCCTATGACGGTAGGGAGAAGGCAATGCATTGTAGTAATGCATGGAAGTAGCTTGGTTCTAAGGGTAGATAAGTTCAGGGATTTGATTGTACAACTTGGTGAAACACAAGTTGAAAGACTTGATGGTCTCACCATCCTTATATGTGACATTATTGTATTCCCTTAACTTCTCGACAGGGCTTTTGGATTGCCCATAAGTGGATTGGGACCAATAGATCAATTCCTCCCAAGTAGACCGAATATTAGGAGGAAGGTAAAAAAAGTCGGTTGCAACCTTTCCTTCCAAGGAATTGATGAACAAGCACATGCAAGTGTCATTGTTGTTGGCCCCTATGTTATGAAAAACATTAGAAAATGCCACCAAGTGTTCGTTTGTACTGACAATGTTATTTCCTGAAAACTTAGGCAAATGCTCTTTAAACTTCAGAAGTGGACGAGTAGAAGGTGCTAGGTTAAGAGGAGAGGACACATGCCACGGTGTGGTTGTGGTGTCTTCTTTGAACTAAAAAAGTCCATACTTTTTGATGACTTTGGTGGGATTTGTGGTAGATTGGACAGGGATATGGTGACTATATAAGCTACCAATCACTGTTGACGATGACGATTGAGAATATGGAGCACTTCTAGTGCCACTAGAGCCTCCACTAAATTCCATCCTATGGATTCTAGGTGAGGGGAAGAAAGACGAACTGGATTAATCATATAAAGTTCTCCTTAGAGCACTTTGTTGGGAAGATAACACAATGTTCCTTCTTCCTATTTCAACAATAGGATTGATTTTAGGTGCAAGCCTCTTCTTCTTCTAGAAGCATGAGAGTTTAAGGACATGAAAGAAGGCCAAAGCTTGAAGAAACAAAAGGGTTACTGTTGATTTCTAGGTTGTCTACGTCTAGCCTCCAATTGTTCTTGAGTACTAATATCTTGTTCAATCACTACCCAAGAACGATTAAGCTCATCACGGGTCCTGGCAGTGTCTAAAATAGTATGAAACAAGTTCAAAGAAATACTAGTCTGGTCTTGGAGACTGGGCTCAAGGTGACAAGCCTCTTCTTCTTCTAGAAGCACGAGAGTTTAAGGACATGAAATAAGGCCAAAGCTTGAAGAAACAAAAGGGTTACTGTTGATTTCTAGGTTGTCTACGTCCAACCTCCAATTGTTCTTGAGTACTAATATCTCGTTCAATCGCTACCCAAGAACAGTTAAGCTCATCACGGGTCCTGGCAGTGTCTAAAATAGTATGAAACAAGTTCAAAAGCAATACTGGTCTGGTCTTGGAGAATGGACTCAAGGTCGACCTGCCTTGCAATGGGAACAATCATTAATAGTAAAACAATCAAAGAATCAATTTCAGAAAAAGAAATATGTATCGATGAAAATCGAGTATCAAAATTAACTGGAGAGATATCGAAGATCTCTTCAGTATGGTTGCCAAACAAATGTTGAGGAAAATATATGAAATGATCTTACTCAAGCATTTCCAGACTCTGATCGGCTAGAGAAAAGTAGACGGGAATATCACCCTATATTTATAGCCAACAAAAATAACATCCTAACTCACAAGTATTAATTACGAGTGCTTAGGCTAGTCTTTTATCAACAAAAAGCTTGTTGTAAATTTAATTTTTATGTAATTTTCTGAACATATCAGTTGCTGAAATAAATGTAAAGGTAGAATTAAAGTCACCAAGATGATAATCAAGACAGATGAGATATAAAGAAATCCTTTATTTCATTCAAATTCACCAAAGAGTCATTTTCTTTACAAAATCTCATGAAGAAATTTTGGACCAATGTCAAACTTAGACATCCCCAATGGAACATACAAAAGTACCTCTGACAAAAAACCAAAATTGAACTCTAAAAGTTGGATCATCTTGCCACAAATTTATGCCCACTCGACTATGCACAATAGCTTTTGTCATTCATGAAAATTAATTCACAAACAAACAAGTATACACAGACTATCAAAGATAGATCAACACATCTGAAAAACAAGTGTTTGAATGATGTGATTCAGCCCTGAATATTGTTGTCTATAATAATACCCTGCTATCATAAAAGATAATTAGGCTTGTGATGAATAAATGAATGAATGAAAACTGAACTATCTCAACATAAACTCAAAGAGCAAACCTTAGTATGATTTTGCTTCTATCCTCCTCTTGTTCCTCCCTTTCCTTTTTCTTTTAACAAATTAGAATTGGTTGAAGTAGTTGAACCAACTCACTAGTTAAGTTAATTAAAAGATTCAACCAACTTTTAGTTAGGGGAAAAGTACTAATCATAATAAGGGTTATAATTAAATAATAACTAGTAGGTGGGACCCCTTGTGACTCCCATTACTTATGACAATCATAACATAACTATTAGTTAAGCAAAACACACCTCCTTGTGACTCCCCTCCACACATTCACATTTGTTAATTTAGCTCATGATACTTGAAAATTATTTTCAAAAAACATTACTCATATATCCACAAATAAAACATACTTTCCAAACATTTTTGAAGTCAACTGTCACCAATAATAGATAAAATAAAACTTAACAGCCATATTTTCTAGTTTGTGAGGCCATCTTTCCTTTGTTGATGCTATCATCTTTTAGTCCTTTTGCACCTACCTTAGGCTATGAGGAATCCTTAAGTCTCATGTTGTTGATCATATGAGAACAATCGTCCTTCCAATGCAAGTGGGAAGACATAGATTTACCATAATTATCTGAAGATGCAGAAGGGACAATAGCGACCTTCTCTTTGACAGAGGCATAATAGGCCTCTGTTTTTAGCCTTTTATTTGAATAGCTCATCCTTGCATGCATGATTGATTAGAAAATGATATTTTAACTAACCATACATGACAACTCTTTAAAAATATGAAATAGATTTTGGCTCAGCAATATATCAGACTCATGCAATCCAATCCATACCAATTGTTAAACTATTTGTTGATGAGCAGGGGGTGAACAAAAGGTTCTCGGATATGCGAGGGGTTTGTATTGAGTGAAACATGATATAATGAGGGGGAAAAGAACACGGTTACTGCTCAACGAGACCAACAATCAAATGTAATGAAAATCAAAGAAACATTATTGTAATCCAACCAAGACACTGCCACTTCCAACTGCTTCACACATAAATTATTTCGACTGTAATCAATTTTAGAACAAGGAGTGAAAAATGAATATGGGAAGGCGAGGGGGTTATAATTAACGGAAAGCAGAGTAATGGTGGGGAAAAGGAAAATGGATATTGTTCATGAAATCAATTAAGTAATCCATATAATCGTTCTATACAAGGAAATGCATCGACCGAATGATTATTGTGACCCAAATAACAACCACTGTGCATAGCCAAACAACTATGTCAAGTTCTTCACAACAAATATCTGAGCAATTTCACAAATGAATACACAGTTAAGTTCTTCACTCTTCTCATCGACTACTGCCAACCATTTCAATCATCAAAAGTAGACATAAAAATTGTGCTTGATTTTTTGCTTTAATTCATTAAATAATTAAATTGCATACATAATGGATGGTCAACACAAGGGTACATATTCATCTTGCAAAGATCCCGACTTGCCAATTAAACACGTTAATAACAATCATCATTCAAACTCACAGTATTCCATGAAATAATCAACCATTCGACCAAACGTAGTTGCAATTTTGTGGTTGTACATGCCCCAATTTATTTTGATTATAAACATTCAAAATGTGGGACTATCCCTCTAACAAAAGGAAACAATAGCATACCCAGCCTCATAATACTATAATCGAAATGCAACAAAGCCATATCTAGAAAAATCTTGTGATTACCTCTGAGTGCGCAACCCCATATTTTCATAACATACACAGTGGGTAATCACCCAAAAACCACAGTGAAACATTACCATTTTATAATTCTAAACACACGACACAGTATTAACTCAACCATCGTGCCGAGTTATCAATCCAAATAATATTCAAATGTAAAAATACAGTAAATGTGTATCAACCGATCAACCAATTGAATGTCGAGCGAAATACTTGGACTGTGCAAAAAGTCAACAACCATCCTAACATGTTGTGGAAACCACGCATACCCATGCATTTACGTGAAGCAAGGTTGCAACTTCCTCAAAAGAAAATACTGGGTTATCAACCACAAGAGAGAGACTGTGTATTTTGAACTATTGAATTATCAATGCAGGGTTTCCATTTTAATAACAATGACTAGATACCAAAATCAACACGATTGTCACATAACCAATTGGGTGAGCCTGCATTTAAATTAATCGAGAATACATTTTAATCCACAATAACCCATAGTAAACCTGACAGGCCCGATGATCTTCTCTCTAAAACCCTCAGACTACAGGAGTTAAGGGTTTGCTTCCTGTCTAGCACTAGAGTCGACTCCTTTCAATGGTAAAACCTCTAAGACTAATGCCACATACACAGAGAACACCACAACTTACTTCATGGACAAGGTGATGAAAACCTGTGACAAGAGATGCCATAACAGAGGAATAAGGCTCTAACTAGGCTTGGTAATGATACCTAAAACACACAGGGTATAACCCTCATGTCTCTTCAGTCAAACAATGACAATGATGAGGTGAAGATAGGGCCGAGAAAGAACAACATAACTCACTGCGCGACCCTTAGCGGTGAAAGCAACCCAATGCCCAGATGTACAATGTGTGGTGACACAAGTGATTCCAATAATTAAACCCCATAAAATCCCACAAAGTGGATACAACAATACGAAAGCGTGAAGATAGCCAACCTAGACCAATAAAGACTGCCCAACTAAACCAACAAGGATAACAAAGATCCCTTGTGGCTGATAACACTCAGGATGACCAGTAACACTATGACTTCAACATCATTGTAGAGAAAATCATCAACGTTTCATTTCACAATCACAATTTTACATAGTTGCAATACTTAAGGAAGGCACAAACCAATACACCTAAGCCAACATCCATTTCATAACTAGAGAAGACTCATGAAGGGCCAAAAACAATACATACCTGTAATCGAACGCCTTAAAACGCAAGTTGGCCAAGCAATTCCTCTCTACTAAGAAATCAGAGCATATCCACAATGACAATGTTTAAACAATAACCCGACTAGGGTGGCGGCCAACAGAAGGAGTAAAGGTGATGTGCAGTAAATGCACATCACCTCCACACTTCAAGTTCATTCAATTCTTAGTACGCGCAAACTACTAATCAAACAAATCATCCACTTTGAACCATGCATCGATACCAACAACCCTTGATTTCCAAGAGCGCCACCCACATCATATATTACCATCTCCACTATATAGAAATGCATGTCAACTATGTTCCATAAAAACTCAATAAATCGCATGGCTATCATATATTATCTAGGATTTGCCACAATATTTTTAATGCATATAGTATAGCATGTTTTTTTTATTTTTGTTAGTTAGTTTGTGACCTATGGGACTAACCTGTGGCTAAGAAACCGTGACTCAGGGGCATCTAAGCCATCAAAATAACCCAGGGATCGCACCCAGCCTGAGCCACACTAACCCTTAACATGGCTAGATTTTTTTGTCCCCACAAGTTTCGAACTAGTGACTTTAATATCATGGAGTGCCTTAACAACTCACTCCGTCACCGACTATCCTACACTTTGGGGACACATATAGTATATCATGCTAGCATAGGATAGTTTCTCTTTTTAATTTGGGTTCACATTGATTAATATCCTTTTAATTTCCTTTCATTTTTTGTTACTAACATATGTATGTTGCAGGTGTCCCAAGTAATAGATCTAGGGACAGACAACAATGATAACCATGAAAAACATCGGCATAAAATTTTATCTTGGAACAACAAAGGAACCATGTATAATATTCCTGATCCATTATCCAATAAAACAAGATATCATCAACCATGTAAGCAGTTCCGAACAATAGCATAACATCAAATAAGCACCAGACTTGATCTCCAATCTACAAGGGGTCCCCACCTACTAGTATTATTTAGATTTTATAATAATAGGCTCTAGCAAAACTTTGCGGGAAAAACTTCGTTGCGAATTTAATTGTCAACAAAAGGGAACCCATTTCTTCAACAAGCTCATGAATCCCTTGGTGATGTAAACATAGTTTGCTATGAACCATCGAAGGAAATTTTCTTTTCCTTGGAGACTCTGTAACTAATGAATATTATGTGGGGGGGGCAACTAGACTATTTCCTCAACCTTCAACGGATCAATCATGATCCCTTTGTTGGATAGGATAAAACCCAATAGACACCCCGAAATAATGCAGAAGAATCATTTGTTCAGATTTAACCGAATACAATAGTAACGACATATTTCAAAGATAATTCTAAGATGCATTGAATGATCTTCCCTCTTGCGAGAGAAAGCAACGAGGTCATCCATGTATGCTTCAACAATGTGCTTCAAATTATGGAAATCGAATGACATGGCCCACTGGAAGGTGGATCCAACATTCTTAAGGTCAAAAGGAATTTTTTTGTATGCAAAATTCCCCTAAGGACATATGAAAATTGTCTTATGCCGATCCTCGAGCTGAATCTGAATCTAGTTGTATCCAGAAAATCATCCATGAAGGAAAATATTTTGCTTCCTGCACACTAATCCATAATTTGGTCAATGAAAGATGTGGAGAAGTTGTTCTTCAGACAAACTTTTTTCAGATCTTAGAAGTCCATACAAACATGTATGGTTATTTTATTTTTATCTACCAGAAAGGGGTTCGACACCCATTCAGTAAGAGGAACTAGGTAAATAAAAATTTCCTTAAGCAACTTTTCTACTTCGACCTTTATAACTACCACCTTCTTGGGATTTACTGGTCATAAATTTTTCCAAATAGGCTTGGATTTTTTGTAAGTACAAATATCATGTTCGACAATGCAAGGGTCAATGCCTAGAACTTCCTCATAGGACCATGAAAAAATGTCATGGAACTCTATAAATAAAGAGGTATACATATGGATCTCTCCGGGGGAACAATCTGCACCAATAAAAATGCTTTCTATGATGCTAGGTGTTTTAGATATGTTAATCGAAATATTTTTCGATATATTATCCATGTTCCCCTCAACATAAACACCATGCTTTGCTAGAGGGTTCATAGACTGATTAAAATCTCTACTCAGAGCTGATCAAAACTCTCCACTTTCAACTCGACTGAGATTTGGAATAAAATATGATCGATGGTGCATATCCTCCCATGGTCGTTTTGGCCCTGTCATTGCCTCTATAATGGCTTCATCAGAAGGCAAGACAATGTCAAGGTATTCAAGAGAAGTTGAATAATTTTGAGCCCAAACTTCCGTCCATGAAGAAATCAGATTAGAGTTTGCAGTAGCTTGCTAGATTGCTTGATAAGAAATATCTGCTGCAGATAGTGGCATGACCATCCTCGCATGCACAAAACTTTCAACTGATTCACACGGTGAGGGTAACACCCATGTATCTCCAAAATACATATTTCTAAATGAACCTACCCATGTAACTAGGATTGAGGGGTTCTAATTTCAATAGATAACCGGGGTAGCATGAATGTACATAGATAGTGCTTTGAAATTGAAAGTTTCCATAAGCGATGGGTACATTCCAACACCAATCCTCTTAGTTGTTGTCTGAGAGATTTCAATCAATGGGATCGTAGATCCCATATTTGTCACGAAGTTAGAGTGGTTGAAATACATCTGGTATATTATTACTATCCTCCCTTCATGAGGGAAGCATTAAACTCGAAAAAATAATGAGACAACAACCATCATCGCATAATTCCAACTCCTTCATAACAAAATATTATAGTTGAGTACTGGAGCATTGACTACCTCAAATTCCGCAGAAATGGTCTTCCCTCCTAAATGGACAAGAAAAGAGGTCTAAATTATCATCCATCAAATACAATTAAAAGAGTAGGAGAAGGGGTGAGTTTAGGAGTGTTGATCACTTTCCATCAAGACAATGACATAACACACGTCGAAGCACCTTAATCAACGACAGTTCTTCCAATGATGTGTCTCTCACACACAAAATTGATTTGGAATGCTACACGGTAGGGAAGACAAGGCTTCACCTCCACAATGTTGAACTTTAAAATAAGTTGG
Source organism: Picea engelmannii (assembly GCA_009831015.1). NCBI lineage: Eukaryota > Viridiplantae > Streptophyta > Pinopsida > Pinales > Pinaceae > Picea > Picea engelmannii. Next base: position 191,740 of record ML787571.1, read on the forward strand.
CTCGAAGAGTCAATATCCCTGATAGTGGAAAACAATGTGGCTCATTGCACAGAGAATCTTTCTATCACCTCTAAGGACAACATCACACATGGTGTCTAAACCAAGTCCTCAACAATAGAATAATTGGGCACATATCGAGCATTCAGGTTGTGCGACACACACTCGTACACACATTTCGGTATGCATGGCAGTGTTTCCTTCTCATGCTTCCCTATATGGAGAGAATTATGAGGATCTGAAGTTTCTTTCTCCTTAGATGTCGACTTAGGATTTCCATAATCGCGATATCTGGTTGAAAAATCAACTTCCTCCTTCTTATGATTCACCATATTGATGAAAGACAATGATCCATTCGATAAGGTTGCATTTTGGGTGCCCCCTTTTGGATTTCCACCAAAAGATCCCACCTGCAATTTTTGTCTGTGTGGGAACATGTTCTTCAGTACAATAGGTTGCTACTGCACTAGAAATTGTTGAGCCTCTTCTATTTTTGGGAATTGATGAGTAAGGTGATATTCACTGCAAAGCTTGCAAGGAAATTTCACCTTCTTTTTCTCCTTATTGTCCCCTCTAACATTATATTTTGTATTTTTATCATCGTTTCCACCTACTTTCTTATCCCCTCCCTTCTTATTCTTCCATTCAGGTTGTTGGGTACACTTCAGGGTCTTCAATTGGATGATGGAAACGATCGAAGCCATATATTGACCAACTGCAAACAGATGAATGGTAATCTATTGCACATGGTTCATAACGCGATCCACAATAGTTTTTTTATAGACCCAACAATTTTGTCGGCATGTGGTCCAGACTTCATTTTCGAAGGATCGAAATTGGGTCATGGTGCATCCAATATAATATCATAAAGGATCCCATATTGTGAGTAGATTAAATCTAAATGCTGGGCCCTAAAGAGCACGTCTTCCTTAGAGGATGCTCCCTACGTAGATACATCTTTAGAGATGTAAGGAAATAAAGACTTGTGGAACCATTCCTACAAGAACTCAGGAGGGACTTTGGCTTTGATTAACCTTTTCCGCCTCTGCCACTCTTGGATGTGATCCGATATGTGAGTGTATTTGTCATGTTTAAGTGTGGATAGGAGGTCGATGCCAACATCATATTGGACATGAAGCTATAAGTGGTTGAGGAAAAACAAGGCCAGATCGTGAAACATGAAAAATGCTCCACCATCAGGTCCGATGTATCATTTTGTGGTGACTCTTGTGAGAGTGCACTATAAGAGATGAAGTCAGATGGAATTATTGTTTAAATAATTCAATGAACACCATATATGAAAAGTCATCACATGGTCGTTGAGATCCTCACCATATTCACCTTTGATTTTATGAATCTCTTAAGGAAACTTGGTGGGCATCATAAGCCAGTTCAGATCATGGAAAACTGGATCATTCATGAGCTTTGACATGTTTGACAAGTTTAACGTTTCCAAAAAAGGTAACCTCGGTGGGGGCCTAGAATTCCAACTAGTCGAGCTAGAGATTCTGGGTTGAGTGCTTGACATAAAAGAATATCCTAGGTTGTTATTGGCACCAGTTGCTAGAAAGAGCTTGTGGATGGGTCAGGTTTTGGGGTAAAACCTTGATTACTCTGGTTATATAGAGGAAATTCTCCACCCATCTAGTTTCTGTAAGAAAAAGCATGGTTTCCCTTGCTGACATCCCTTTCGAAGGGAAACTCCCTTGCATTGGACAATTTTGACCAAGAAAGGGGTTTCCCCTGACCACATCCCTTGGAAAGAATAATATACTTGCACAGGGTTCCATTGGAATTGGAATGGGTTCCACTAGGATTGGAAAGGGTTCCCCCTGCCAAAATTCAAGATGAGGGAAATGGATTTCTCCCTAACCCACCAAATAATGTGAACGGGTTGGAATAATGTGATATGCTAATGGACTGGAATCCAGCACCCATAGGACCACCAAATCCCATGAAGGGATTAATACTGGAAGATGAGAAAGACCCACTCCTGAGAGAGGGGAATGAGAGAGGAATGTTCCCTCTTTCCCAAGGAAAGGCTTGGAGGGGAGTTGAATAAATCCCAATACCAACATTATTACTTTGAGGAAATGACTAGGAACCAACTGACACATTCTGCATGACAAAGGATGATATCCCAAGAATTAAATAATGAGATATAAATAACGATGAAGAAGCCACACTCAAAGGTTGAGTGTATTCAACTATTAACAATGAAGAGCTATAGATTGACGCAACTATCGTGGGTTGAACCAAACTAGTCATTTAGTCAAATATGAAAGGAGGTAGGATTTCTCCTGACACAATTGACGAAGTGGGGGTTGTAGGGCCCCCCGAAAAAAACACTTATAAAGTTTAATCCATTATGTCCCAACAAATAGGGTGAATATCAATGAAGTCTGACCTGAAAGATGAAATCCGTAAGACAACCGGATCATGGGATCTAGTTAACGAAGGATTGTACAGACGGAAAAAGTAATCTTTGAGATCCATTATGCATGTAACCTCCGACGCATAAGCATTAGTTTATGTGGGCTTAATTTATATGATGTCAATGGCACTAGTCGGTAAAAAAGTGTCAGTTTGGTCGAGTCGATGCCTCTAAGGAGGTGACAAATAATTCACTTCCACTTGATGAGGAAGAAGACCTTGTATTCTCTTAGACCGATGAGGTGGTTTATCATCCACTTTAAACCACATATTCAAAGTGACTACCAAAACACTACCTAAGCCATCTAGGAATGTCGAGCACACCACTATAAAATCCCTAAGGAAACAAAAATCACAAATAACTTTACTAATACTCCGACTCAGGTGGATTAGGTCCCGAGGCCGCAATAGTAACATAGCTAGGTAAGGAGTTTTCAGACGAATGCACAGGTTGGTTAAGTCCAATGAACTAGTGAACGAAGGAGTGAGGAGAAGTTACCCCTAAATCCACTAACCAACCCTTCCCGGTGAAAATACCCATGCTTCACGGGGCACCCTCCAGAGGTACTGAGAAGTGTGATATGACGTCTTCCCCAAGTACCACGTGAAACCCCCTGCAATCACCTATGAGAAACCTAGGAATGAGTACTAAGGATACCAATTCACAGTCAACGTCCAGGGGGTATAGTTGACAATCGGGATCGGACCTATGGGTAGGGTAAAAAATCATAAAGGTTTGAAAGTGCTACCTCTCACAGAGGTAAGCGTACTAGCGAAACCCCCAAAATATGATCTCTCTACTACGTTTAGTCAAGCTTCAAAGGGGTTATCTCCTCGGCTCTCCCTCACGTGACCTAGTCTTTAACTCATGTGTTAGAGGAGGCTCCCAAATACACCTATAAAAATTTGGATATTGTGCTCCCTATCTCAGACTCCTAAGTTTCTTTTTGGATTTGGAGATTTAACTCTCCAATCCTAATCCAAGGCTCTAGCTTAAGCTAGTCTGTTTACTCTAGAAAATGAAATGTCTAGTTAATTTTAATTAAACATTCATTTTACAAGGTTCGTTGTTTATTCAAAAGTGAGTAATGGATGAAACTGAATGGTGTTTTATAAAGACTCAACATAGAAACACTTATAAGAACATAAAATGAAAAATGTTGTTCTTCACTGAAAATATGAGTGTAAAATGCTTTAGAAACAAAAAGTAAACTCTTTCTTTTTATGATATGCAAGAAATGAATTTTTATTTCATATGAAATTCATTAGTGATGCAAATTTGTTTTTGAAATGCAAAGAAACTGAAAAATTATGGAATTCGTTTCGTCAAAACTATGAAAATGAAAATCTTTTATTTTCAAGGATGCAAAGTGAATTATGAAAACTAAAAAACACTATAAAGAGAGAAATCACACTTAATTTTTTCTTCTTCTTTAGTGAAACAAAGGCAAGGACTGAAAAAGAATACAAAAGTACACTTTCTACAAGTATTTTATTTTCTTGTTTAAGAGGTAAAATAAATACAAAATATTTAAAGTAGTCTTTCTTCTTAAAACCAACAAGAAAGAAACAAAAAGAAGGTCAAAAAGTATCCAAACCTATAAAGATTTACCAAGAACAATAATAAAAGCCACTATAGACAAAATAATCTTGGGGATTAACTTCTCAAACTACCCTCAAAAACTTGCAAATGATCCAAAAAGAAAATGCACAAAAATGTATTGTTTTCTTTAAAAGAATCAAACTAAACAACTATTGAAATCAGAAAGCAACATACACAAAAGCTTAAAGTCCCAAGAGAGACCCCTAGCTCAACACCTTTAGACCATAAAATATTTGAAAAAAAAAAAATCCTAGAAAGATGTGCGCGTTTGTGCTCAAGGCATCCCACATATACGTGACTACCTAAACTGGCTGGCACATATACAGATGTGAATGTGATAACTGGCACAACACGTATGCACCTCAAATTTTTCAAAAAAAGAAAATAAGAGGCATGCTCATGCACAAGTGAATAAAAAAAGACTCAGAAAATCACAAGTTACTAGTCTAAGTATCAAATAGTAGCCTGAAACAAAATAAAAAGAAATTTAACTAAGCAAACAAAACAACAAAGCCCATAAATAATCCCACTAGGTACAATTCCACAGTATGGTCACTGGTTCTTCTTTTAGGGAAAATTTCCCTATAGTAGTGGGATTATTGCAACAAATATAAGACCATATAGAAAGAAAATTCCATAAAGAACACTCAAAAAAGATATTATGACCGAAATCAAAGGAAATAACTAACTATTGAGAGGAGAATAAGGATTAACTAACCAGGAGTCCTACGGTTTCCATCGTTCCAAACCTGTAACTCAAAATTTAACTAGGCATAAATATATATTTTAAGTATTTATTATCATGTACGTGACTGTACCTTGAGTATCCCGCATATACATGTGTTGCATAACTATGAGGGCGTGTACAAATTCCAAAAATATTTTTTTAGAAAGTCTCAAAGAGGTATGGGGAAGATTTTTCTGTAAGTAGGATAGGGACTAGGCCAATAAGAACATCAATGCTTCAATGGTGGAAATTAATGCTATAACAATATCTAATAATTTTAATCAGCTGTCTTCCATTAATGGTTCGTTGATGTTAACATTCAATTTTACGAATTCAATTCTTTGGATTTTAACTCATTATTTCTGCACTTAGAGTTTATTATGCATGCTACAATGAGTTTGTAATTTGATTTTATGCATCTTCCAGTGAGTGTCTCAATGTAGATTTATAGTGACATAATTGTTATTTTGACTAATTGGCAGTTGATATATTTTTTGGACAACTCCATTCCTTTTTTGGATGTCCTTGGTACTTGTCTTCCCAACGACTCCCTTACCCACCAAGTTTACAGGAAAAAGACCCATACCAACAGATACCTCAACACTAGTGTCCACCACAATCCAGCTCAAAAGTTCGTTGTCCTAAAAACCCTTATTACTCGTGCCCTTCACATTTATTCCCCCCATTTCCTCACAAAAGAAAAATCCCACCTAACAAAGGCACTCTTATCCAATGGTTGCTCGCTCCGCCAAATCAACCAATCTTTTCTCTCTGCTAACAAACACAAACCAAATTCTTCCTTTTCCCCTCCTCGTGCTCTCATCTCTCTACACTACATCTAAGGAACTGCTGATGTTATCTCAAAATTCTTGGCTAAGAATAATATCGAAATAGTGTTCACACCTTATAAAACCCTCCAACAACTCTTTTGAATTGATAAAGATAATTCCGACCCAATGCTTGGCCCATGGGTTTACTAAATCCCCTGCTCTTGTGGAAAATATTACATAGGTCAAACTGGTAGATCCTTTAAAGCCCGTCTCAAAGAACACATAGCTGATACTACCCACAACCAAATCTCCAAATCAGCTATCGTCGAACACTCCTCCAAAACCAAACACCTCATATGCTTTGACCAAACAAAAATTCTATCCCATGCCCCCCATTATACCTCTCGACTCATTCGAGAAGCTCTTGAAATTGAAAAACACCCTCACAATTTCAATTGCAAAGATGGATATAAACTTAGCCATGCCTGTAAACCCATCATTCACCACCTTGATCTCTAGTCTTCCTTCGTTGATTTCCCCCCTCCCCCCACCTTTCCAAATTTCTTTTCCTTTGACCCTCACCTTCTTTCAGTTATTTTTCCTTTTTTCTCCTTTCTCTCCCTTTGCATCCTTTTCATTCTATTCAATTTATATTATTATCACTATAATATTATATTATGTCATATACTAATATTTTATTAATCTATATCATAATGCAATATCATATAATATAAATTAATATTTACTCTATATTATATTATTTCATATACTATTATTGATTTATTTCATAATGCAATATAATTTAATGTTATAATATAACACAATACAATATTATTATATTATATTTTATGATATAATACAACAATATCATATTCTAATGTTATATTAGATCATAATTTTATCTTAGCATTATCATCCTCCAACTTCAATTGGTCATTTGCGCCACCTTCGAAATTATTTTTATCATTATATTTTATCTTCATTAAATCCTTTTAACTAATTTAATTATTATTCTATATTATTACACCCTTTTCATTATTTATATTATTACATTACTTCATAATTTTATCTTAGCATTATCATCCCCGACTTCAATTTGGTCATCCCGCGACCTTCATTTTTCTCTTCATTATTCCTTTTCTATTTCATTATTATTTTTATCGTTATATTATCATTAAATCCTTTTCACTAATTTGATTATTATGCTATTTTATTTCAACCCTGTCATTATTTCTATTATTAATTGGCTTTCTACACTATTAATGCTTTCTGTTTTGATTTGACTAATATATTCTCGTAAAATCCTCATTTCCAATATTTTCACTTCTCTCTAATATCTTTTTCACATTCTTTTTACCTCTCCTCAAAGGTTATCTCGTTGATATTTCCTTTTATTCTCAACGACCATGTCAATTTCATGCATTATTTCTTTATCTAATTCTTATCCAACGGTCACCTATTTTTTCACCACCTTAAATACATACCTCGACACTCTTTTCTTACATATGAGCTTCTAGTTGTCCTTGACAATGGGTGGAGTGTCCACTCAAAATGTTGGACGTTTCAAAATCAAGTACATAGTGCTCTTCCAAATTTTTTCTAAACATGATATATTTTTTACTTATAATAATTAGTTTATCTTTTGCATTAGGATTTAATTTTCATAGTTGTTTTAGAATAAGACTTGCACTCTAATTAAGCATTTAAGGGGAATCAATTACTAACATAAGGTACATTTTAAATTTTACATGAACATAACTAGAGGAATAGTACCCTTAAGGGGACATACTCCACTAACTTATTTAACTAATAGGATTTAAGCACACCTTGGGTTTCCATCCCCACTTTTTCCCTTTGATATCCCTACGAAGGTGTTAAGATTATCTCATTGGGAGGTTTCTCCCTTTAAGAGGCAAGTGAACAAGAGTTGGTCCTTCCATACAAGAGTTGATCCTTATTTAATAATAACAAAGTGGACCTAGGTAGTCCACCTTATATTGAATGACCACCATAATTATACTATTATTATTCTAGTGGGCCCATTTCCCCCCATTACTCCCCTAGGGAGGATCCCAATAGATTGAATGAGGTCCCACATGAGCATCAATAGTAATATAGCATATGCATGAAGTGTACAAGCAATGGAAATGGTAGTGTCAATTTCATGGGTAAAGGCATGTATGAGTACTTCCCAATCCAAATATCTATATATTACTGCTACTAAGTCCTCTCCCACGCAGTGACATTCTAATTTCCAAACATTGATGCAAATGCAGTGGCTAGCATCAAACCAAACCAATTCACTTTCGTTGATTGTTTAAGTGTGTGGAGATATTGAACATGGTAAGCAAGTCCATGCTTAGATTTTTTAAAATGGATTTGAGTCAAATGTCTAATTGTTGAGAGCTTCATAGTTGATATGTATTCTAATTTTGGAAGAGTAGAAGTTGGAAGCCAAGTCTTTGACAATATGACTACAATAAATGTTGTTATTGGGATGAGACAATTATGGGGTATGATCACAATGGATGTGGCAAGGAGGCCCTCCAACTTTTTGAAGAAATTCTTAGGATTGATGAGAAGCCAAATCATGAAACATCCATTGTTAAGCCCTAAATAGTGGCTCATTACCCATTAATTGGGGCATATTACATTAGTAATGTTATTTTATTTATGTCAACTTTAGTCCATTAGTTGTAATTGTACCTCCTAGTCTCCTATATATACCAATAAGACATTTTCATTTGGAATCATCTTGTATTTGGACATTTATGTGGGGTATAAGGAGGTTGCCCCCTCGAAGAGGCTTGTTACCTGAAATTCTCTCTTTTTCAAGGCATTGAATACTTATTCTGAGGTTTTTCTATGCTATATTGATATTTGGTTCTTAACATATGGTATCAGAGCTCAAGGTCTTGGGGTTTCACTGCTACATCTGATACACCTTGGAATTTTCACTATAATTTTTTTTCTACAATGTTTCAAAAGGAATGGCTTGGAGGATATTTAGTAGACGGATGAAGGTAC
>ML787571.1:219356-235036 GCA_009831015.1 Picea engelmannii
CAAATTCCTCAGTCAACGATTCAACGGTCTTATTGATGAAATGTGTGACTTTATCGCTCATAAGGATCTTCAGGCATCCAAACCTGGTTATGATGTCATCAAATATGAAGCGCGCAACTATAGTTGAACTACAGTCCTTAACTTCTCATGCTTTGACCCATCTAGTCAAGTACTCTACCGCAGTGACTATGTACCTTGCTCCTGTGCGCTTTCCTGGTGGGTTTATAGGTCCCACGAAATCAATGGCCCATTTCTCAAATTCTTGTAGGGTCAGTTGCAGTGCTAAAGGAATTTCATCTCTTCTGGACGGTTTTCCAACTCTTTGGCATACATCACAGGCTCTGTAATAGTCCTTAGCATCTCTATGTAAGGTAGGCCACCAAAGGCTAGCTCTAAGAACCTTCTACGTTGTTTCTTTCCCTGCATAGTGTCCTCCTGCGATGACTTCATGAGCTTATGAGAGGATCAATGGTCGCTCTGCCTCCATAACACACCTCCTCAATAACTCATCAGGTCCCATCTTGTATAGTTGTCCAACTATAAGTTAAAAGTCTGTAGCGTGCACTACCAACTGTTTCTTCTAGGTGATTGTATATTCACTAGGTTCCATTCCTATTGACACTAACTGGACTATCTCCGCAAAGTGATCATCAAAATTTCTAATGGCCAACAACTATGCATTCGACAACGTATCCTCCAAACTAGTAGGCTCTTCTCCATGTACTAACCTCGACAAGTGGTCAAGACCTTTGTTCATTCTCCCTGGCTTAACCACGATCTCGAAATCATATTCCTGAAATAGCAGAATCCATCTGCATATTCTCCCCCCCAACACTGGTTTGTTGACTAGGTATTTCAATGTAGAGTGATCAATAAACATTTTAAAGTGTCCTCCCAACAAGTAGTGGAGAAACTTTTGCAGTGCATACACCATGGCTAACCCTTCTCTCTCAGTGGTGGTGTAATTAATTTCAGCCGTTGATAGCTTCCTTCTAGAAAAGGCTAACAGGTGGTCAATGTCTCCAGTTCATGGTTGTACTAACATAGCTCCTAGTGCAGTAGAAGATGCATCGACATGCATGTGAAATTCCTTGCTCCAATCTGGGAAAACAAAAATAGGTGCAGTGACCATTCTTTGTTTCAGTGTGTCGAATCTCTGTTGGCATTCTTCTGTCCAATTAAACTGACAGTCTTTCTTCAAACGATTCTCCATGGGTGTTGTGATATGTGCATAGCCTTTAATGAACTTCCTGTAATATCTAGTGTGTCCCAACGCAATGTGCAACTCTTTGATTGACGTAGGAGGGGGAGATCAAATCTAATGGCAATCTTATATGGGTCTACCAACAGTCCCTTCTTACACACAATATGACCTAACAACACTCCAAATGGTGAAAAGAAGATGCACTTCTTCAGGTTCAAGGAAATTTGACACTACCTACACTTATCCAACATTAGTCTTAAACATTCAATATGATTTTGTAATAAGCTAAAAACAGTCCAATCATCAAAATATGCTTCCAGGAATTTATGTAAAAACTCCTTGAATGCTTCGACCACCACCCTGGAAAACATGGTTGGGGCATTCTTCAATCCAAACAACAACACTGTATACTGGTAGGATCCCCATTCTGTTGCAAATGTGGTCTTATGGCGATCTTCCTTAACAATCCTAATATGATGGTATCCTGAAAATCCATTTGTAAAAGAATATACCTCCTGTCCTCCTACATTATCTAACACTTCATCAATAGGGAATGGGTCATCCAAACATACATCATTAAGATTTCGAAGATCTACCCAGATTCTGATTTCTCTTGTCTTCTTGTCTTGTACCACCATAGGGCTAATCCACTATGACTCTTCAATAGGTTCAATGATTCCTTCTTCCAACATTCTGTCAAGTTCAATCTTCACTTTCTCCTTATATTTAGGGTTCAATCTGTAGGGTCTCTATATGACTGGCCTTGCATATGGTTTCAAAGGGATCCTCATCTCTCCCATGGGCCCTTTAATGCCCTTCATATCAATGAACTTGGTTGGAAAAAAGTCTTGATATTCATGCAGTAACTCTATGATATTGTCAATAGTGGAAACATCCCAATAATCTCCAACATTTGCAAGCTTCGATGTTTGCTCTGTTACAATGTTGACTTTCTTGAAAGTCCTTCTATGTCTCTCTGTCCTTCTGTTTCGACGATGTTCACCTTCCTAGGATCATCGTCTTCGTCAACATTGATATTGTAACAACCTTGCAATTTTTGGAGAGGCGCAATCCATTTGTCCTTTTCTTGTTCCAAAGGGAGGGTAAGTGCCTTCTCAAATAATTTATGTCTTACAATCTGTAATTCTTGATCTACTATAGGATATTGGATTTCAAATAAAAATATAGTTACAAAGTTCTAAGTCATACCTTCCCAATCTACAGTGATGAGGTGTAGTTTTTCTTGTAGGTACCAATTGATAGGGTTTGTGTCCAGTGTGTTGATGAATTTGTGCACCCACTTCTCTTGAGGAATTCTGCTTCAGGATTCCTCGCAACGTCGCACATGGTCCTTCGGATAGCTTTGACCTATGTATTCACAACCTTCTACTTTCTCTGAAAATCGCGCTGTCATCAAAGTGAAACATTGTACCTTGTCTGTAATGTTGTTTTTGTGTGTCCCCCACCATCTTGTTGGGGTTGCTTTCAGGGCCTCATCCATTGCCAACAATATTTTTTGTATTGGTACAATTTCTTCAAATTTCAACAAGAAAGCTTCTAAATGATTTAGACCATCAAAGGTGGGAAAGTTACTTATTGTTGTGCCAATACAGTGAACTTCTCTAGTTAATCTAGCACATCTCCTTGTAGATACTTCATACATTTTGTTCTACCAGTTCTCTAGTGCTTCTTATGAATCTGATGAACATGCATTGTCACTTCACCAGCTTAGGTTCCCATCCGTCGTAGGATTAATGTAATCATGTTGTCTCGCTGTTAATTTGTATGTGCTTTCTAGTTCATATGCACGGTCTTCTTCCCTGATGGGTTCTGTGTATCTTTGACCTTCGTCAAGATCCAAAGGTGCAATGACCCTAAGCACATCTCCTTCAAATGTCATTCTTCTTTTATTTAAATCAACCATAGTGGAATTATTGAAATCCCAGTCAATTCCTAACAACGCAGGGTAAGGAAAACTATCATCAACTATCTCAATCACCTTGAAGTGTGCAAACGTCCTTACTCCGTCAATGTCCATAGGGATATGTTCCAATCTTCCAAAGGGGCTTACATCTTGCTGATTAGCCATCCTAAGCTTGATAGGGGAATATATCAACTTAGGTTTTCCCATCAGTGCCTAGGTATGCTTCGTCATGACATTGACCTCCGACCCTAAGTCGAGGACTGCATAGTCTATTTCATACTCTCCAATTTGAGAATTCAAGTGTAGTTCCTTATTTTTCCTTATCTTTTAGAGACTTGGTGTACTTCTCTATTCAGCAAGGGATATATGTTTCCTAACTCATACCGTCTGATTAAATTTTGTAACTCTTGTACAATGCTTTCATCATGAATCAACTTAATACAAGTATATAATAATTCCATGAGCTTGCTTACCTCTTTTCCTTCTCCTGGCATAACATATTGGTCGAATGCCAGAGGCATTCCACATTCTATTACTTCTGGTCATGTCTTTGATGGAGAACCTTGGTCTCTCTCAAATTCTTTTCTTGCCTCCTCAAATATTTGTTTTTCTTTCTTTGCATCAAAAACTTGTGTCTTCTTTACAACTTTCCTGACCCCTTATTCTTCTATAGTCTTTCCTTCAGTCACTCTGTCTTCTCCTGTAACAACACCTCCCCTAGTGATAAAAATGACTCTAGGGTCCTCTCCATGAGGTTCAATGTATATCAGTTACACTTGCGGGTCCTGCTGAGGTCCTCATCTCTCCTGAAGTTTGGCTAGAAGCACAGGACAATCTTTGATAACATGTTCGAATGAGTTGTAGTAGTTGCAAGTGGTACAAGGGTTCTGACAGTCCCTTGCTAAGTGTCTTGGCTATGCACAGTTGTAACATATTATTTGTCCTCGACCTCGACCCATACCTCCTCCTCTTCCTCTTCCTCTGAATCCACCGTGAGGGTTGAAGTTTCCTCTTCCTGGGGAATTATAGGGGAATCCCAACAACATAACCATTTGTTGGCACAGGGGCAGACCCAGGGTTTAGATCCAAGAGTGCACCAAAAATCTCTAACTATTGTCCCTTTTGGCAACACCTGTGAGGCAGGTGAAGTCTCACCCAAAGTAGCTATGGGGGGTTGCAGGACACATATGCAATACCAAGAGGATCCAATACAAGAATAACATAGAATCTAGATATCAATTACCATCTTAGATCTACTTCGCACAACCACTTGTCAGATCTAACACAACAATGAAATAACAGTATATCTATAAACAAGAGAACACAACATCAATCACATACAACACCAAGGTATACATGGTTCACCCCCCCCTGGGGCTACGTCCACATAACTGTTCTTTAAGTTATATTAAGATGAAAACATACAGTTCTTATCTGTGCTCTTAGCTAGTAGATCCTCTCTCTTTCTCTCTTCTCTCTTCTCTTGTCTCTTGGTCCTCCCTCCCTATGCACCCAGCTGCGAGGTTGATCTTCGCACCCAATGGAAGATCTTACAAAACAGACTTCCCTCATTGCTCAATGCTTCTCTCTCTCTCCCAACAACAATCACCTGTAGCAATGAAAATTTGGAATGGATCCCCTTCCCTCATCTAGGTTCTTATTTATATATTACAATAGCTCACAGACAACATTAGGATAAAAACTAAGTGTTAAAACCCTAGATACCAAAACCCTAGTTGTCTAAAACCCTAGATCAACTTGACCCACGTTTTCAGGGCTTCACCAACCTATCTTTCCTTCCTTCTCATGTGGTGCTTCAAAGCATCGAACGGTGGCTTTTTCCGCTTGCTAAGTTGTCCACAATTTTTTTTCCTTGCTGATCTGTCATCCTCGATCTCCTCGTCCAATGAATTTCTTTCTCTTACTTCGCTCTGTCTTTTCTTCTCTTTTTCTCACTTCGACCCAGTATCAGTCATTGTGTCTTCCGTGCAGTTCACATTTCGTCTTTTCTGCCTTAATCTTCAATTACTTCCATACCCAAGGGCCAACAATGCAAAATGTGAATTAGGGTGTACGCGGGTGATAGTTCATCGGGTCGCGTATACTCTCCCATATACACAGGCAAAGAAAATATTTCCCATGCATATGAATCCCTATATGCGACTATTACCATGTTAGCCCACATACAAGTCCGTGAGTACTTTTTTGACGAGATTTAACTCAAAAAATGACTTTTCCTTTGTAGGATGGTGATTTAATGGATGGAGAGGGAGCATGAAGAGATATATGCAGCAGTGGAAAGGGATGCAGGGGCCCAACAAGCTTTAAGAAGATGTGGCCTTTATAAATTTTGGGCTCTCAAAGGAATGAGGGCTCAAGTGATGTTACTCCAGATGCTCGTAAACTACTGGGATCCAGAGATAGAGGCCTTCAATATCGATGGGAAACCATTGAGGATTGAATTGGATGACATATATTGTATCATAGGATTGTCTCGTCGAGGTGAGGTAGTGAATCTCAAGGCCTGAGGGGCTGGGGGTGGTATGACCATGGAGGAGTACATTTCCACCCACTGTGTTGCAGGCACAGATAAAGTAAGGAGCCAACTCCCTATCAGGGTGATTGAGAACCTGAGCTTAAAGATCATTGTACTTGTTCTTACACATATTTCGGGGTCAACCTCATTTCACCAAGCATCAAGGCCACTCATGTTCTATGTGGTGGAGTGTTTACGACCCATTGTTTATGACTGGTGTACCTCACTATTGGCTAACATGAAGAGCAAGTTGACGGATTGCATAAAAGGGAGAAAGAGAAATTTCGGATTTGCATCCATTTTGTGTATCTTTTTCTTTGAGCAGGTTCTAAGCTTGAGCCCTAGAGTAGATATTATTCCACATGGACCATGCGATCCAGTCATGTCATGGCGGACTGATGTGATGAGGTAGCTAGGAGGTGGTAGGGTGCCAACCCCATACAATGATGAGTTATTTTTTTGGCGGTGTCGATAGGTCATAGCCATTAACAACTACTCTTATGCCTATGGTGATATTGGTAAGAAATGTTTTTATATATTTCAATTTTTTTGTGTTTTTTCAAAAAGAATAAAAAACACAAATATTTTTGTATAGTATCAAGTATTAACAATTTCTTTGTCATGCAGATGTAGGTCCGTGACAGCTAGAGGGATTCCAACTCCCAATCAGGGTATGACCATGGAGGAGTATATTGCCACCCACTGTGTTGCAGGCAAAAATAAAGCAGGGAGCCAACTCCCAATCAGGGTGATCGAGAACCTGAGCTTAAAGATCGTCGTACTTGTTCTTACACATATTTTAGGGTCAGCCTCATTGTACCAAGCATCAAGTCCACTCATTTTCTATGCGATGGAGTGTTTACGACCCACTGTTTATGACTGGTGTACCTCACTACTGGCTAACATGAAGAGACAATTGACGGATTGCAAACAAGGGAGAAAGATAAATTTCAGATTTGCATCCATTCCATGTATATTTTTCTTTGAGTAGGTTCCACGCTTGAGACCTAGAGTATATATTATTCCACATGGACCATGCGATCCAGCCATGTCACGATGGACCAATGTGATGAGGCGGCTAGGAGGTGGTAGGGTGCCAACCCCCTACAATGATGAGTTATTTTTCTGGTGGCGTCGACATGTCATAGCCATTGATGACTACTCTTATGCTGGGATCGACTAGAGAGGGGATCCAGATATGAATTTTCCATCATGTTCCACCTACGATGATATTGGTAAGATTTTTTTTTATATATTTCATTTTTTTTGTGTTTTTTCAAAAAGAATAAAAAACGCAAATATTTTTGTATGGTATCAAGTATTAACAATTTCTTTGTCATGCGGATGTAGGTCTACGATGGCCAGAGGGATTCCCATGACATCGACGGAGGAGCTGGGGGGATGAGAATGCAAGAGGATATGCAGATAGAGTGCTGCAGAAAGTGCAAGGGAACCTGTCTCGATTGATGCACATGATTCCTATGGTTCAAGTGGAGGATCTGCTAGAGGCTATGCAGTGACAGGTGGTGGGTGTACCCCTTGCATGGTGCGACTCTTCTGGCATCTCACAAACACTGTATTGTGCTATCATGAAACACATTTGGTTCCACAGGCATAGATTCCATGGTCATATATATATCGTCCATATATGTATTTTGAGGGTGTGAGCCCCATTTTGTACTATGACACCATATTTTTTGAAAAGATGAAATATAAAAAAAAAAATTGGTCTTCAGCTTTACTTATATATGTTACAATGTGTACATGCATGAATGTGTTTTCTTTGCTTAGTTATGTAACAAATTCCAATATAAAATATAATTATCATATGCATCAAATACATGATTAGAACTTCTAGGTATGTGATTTGAAGTAAGAAAATCAAAGTATCGTTCCAAAAGTTGTACCTGTAGGAATCATCGAAGTAGAGTAGGGTCTCGCACATGGTAACTGTCATTTAACTGACATACGACTAACTGGGAGTACGAGAGAACCTCTAAATATCGAACACCATGCAAAATGGCACCGTGAAATAGTTCAATAACGACACTATACTTAACCACATTATTTGTTGATGGCTCCAGATGAACACCACCTGAAGATACCAGTTGGCCCTTGGGTCAGTAAATGACCCAAGTGAAAAAATACATGTTCCATGTATGATGAATGACATCGTCTGTGAATCCTAAGTAAAATAAAGACTACATTGACATATGCCAACCAAGGGAAAACTTGATAAGCAAGCTGATGACATAAAGGAAAATATATATATACACTAAGATACACTAGTATACAAAATCTCATGCCCAAGCTTGAGGGATTACGTGTAATACCTTTTAAGGTAGAGCTCATTTTTGGGCCTATCCAACATATTCCCTTCATAATATTCCAATTCATAGGCTCCTTTCTCCAAAACACATCGCATGATATAAGGACTATGCCACATGGGGTTGAACTTGCCTTCCCCTAAAGGTTATTTGGCTTGGTCATATAGGAGAACTAAGTCACCCTCATCATACTGTCGAGGACATAAAGACCTATCATAATGAACCTTAAAACGTCATTTATTCACTTTGATAGTCATAGAGGCATATCGACGTTGCTCATCAAGATGAACTAGGTGCACAAGACATTCTTCAATATCGGATGTGTGAGGTAGGATCTCAATTTCCAACTTGAGGGAAGGGATTTCACATTCAATCAGAAGAATCGACTCCATGCCATATACTAACTGGAAAGGAGAAAAAATGGTGGAAGTATTTACCGAGGTTCGATATGCCAAAAATGCAGGGTAAATAATCATATGCCAGTCAGACTTACTTTTGCTGGCAGTTTTTTTCAATATGGTCTTGAGAGATTTATTCACCGCCTCTACTTGTCCATTTTCTTGGGGATAATAAGGGGAAGAATGACCATTCTTAAATCCTAGTTTTGATTCCAACTCTTTCATCATTTCATTCTGAAAGTGACTGCCATGATCAATGATAATATTTTTTAGGATTCTGAATCGGGATATAATTTGGTTGAATACGAAGAATGATGCAGTATTACCATTGAATTTAACAGTAGGCATGGCCTTTTCCCATTTAGTGAATTAATCCACGACCACAATGATATGTTGATTCTCCCCAGTCGAAGCTAGGTTACAATCCATAAAATATACCCCCCACTTGGTGAACGGATCGACGATGATGACTAGGTGAATAGGGGCTGGATGTGAGCACATTTTCTAAGAAAACACCTGAAAAGGGTGACACTTCTTGACTGCTTCAACACAATATTTAAAAATTGACGGCCAAAAATAATCGGCTCGCAATATTTTTTGGGTTGTTGCAAGCATGGATAAAGGACCACCACAAGCTGCACTGTGACATTCATTGAGAACCGAGTTATCTTCCTCGTGATTCAAGCAATGACACAAAATATTATCTACTCCTCGACGATACAAAGTGTCGCCGATGATAAGGTAATTTTTAGCTTGATGATGTTTACGTCATTGATCTTTCGACAGATGCTGGGATAACTTCAAGGTTTGAAGATAAATTAGAATGTCTCCATACTAGGGGTCTGAGGATGAGATAAGGAAGATATATTCATTTGTGAATGAATCATCATGAAAAATGTCCTCATCTAGGTGGGGAAGTCTGATATTAACTTGGAAAAAACTAGCGATTTCTTAGACTTCGCCGAAGAAAAATCAAGATCAAATTCTTGCAAAATAACAATCCACTTATTGTATTTCTCCCCTATGACACACCTAGTGAATACATATTGAAATGAATTGATATCTACAACTATGGTATTTTTGCAAAGTAATATATAATGTTGTAATCTTTGAACTGTATGTACAATGACCAAGGATAGTTTTTCTACGTGAGATTATTTAAGTTCATGACTGACTAAGTTTCGACCGAGATAGTAGAAAATGTTCTCATGGATCTCATCGTCCTCCTAAAACAGAACCATACCAACCATCCCTTCGAACGCAGCAACATAAAGCAAATAGTCTCTACTGTAGTCTGGAGGCTTCAATAGAGGTGTCGATACCAAATATTTCTTAAGAGTATTGAAGGATTCCTGGGCTCACTCATCCCATATAAATGAACTATCCTTCTTCAAAATACTCATGAAACCCTTAGTTGAATTGGCATAGTTCACTATGAACCAACACAAGAAGTTATCCTTCCGCTGTAAACCTTGAAGTTGTCGAATGTTGCGCGGGGGAGGAAATCAAAGTATTGTCTCAACCTTCATAGGATCTACCATGATCTCATGCTCAGATACTAATAATCTTAAAAGACGGCTAGACCTAACGCATAAGATGCACTTGTGAGGGTTCAAACAGATGCGATAGTAACATAATATCTCAAATACTAATCGAAGGTGAGTTGAGTGATCTACTCTCTTGTGAGAGTGAGAAGCGAGATCATCAAGGTAAGCTTCGAAAATATGCTTGAGATCATAGAAAGAAAAGTTCCTAGTTCATTGGAAGGTTTCTCCGATGTTTTTAAGGCTGAAAGGAATTTTTTGGTATGAAAAAGTACCCCAAGGAAAAATAAATGTCATCTTTTGTCGATCCTTGGGTTTGATTTGAATTTTATTATGCCTTGAAAATCCATCCATAAAATAAAATACTTTGCTTCCTGCACACTCATCAAGAATCTGGTCAATGAAAGGATTTGGGATGTTATCTTTAGGACAAGCCATGTCCAGGTCTCGAAAATCCATACATACAAGGATGGTTCCTTGTTTTTTGTTCACGAGAATGGGGTTTGACACCCATTTAGTCAAGGGAATCGGGTAGATAAAACCAACATTAAGTAGCTTATCTACCTCTGCCTTAATAGCATGGGCCTTCCTAGGATTAACAACTCTAAGACATTGTCGAACAAGTCTAGAATCTAGATAAGTCTTGATCTCATGTTCGACAATGTTGGGGTCTATCCCTAGAATCTCTCCATATGACCAAGCGAATACATCACAAAATTCTTTGAAGAGATCAATGTAGATCTAAATTTATCCAGGCGAACAATCCGCACTGATATATATGTTCCTAAATTTTCCAGGAATTCGAGAGATGTTGATTGTGATGGTAGGATAAATATTTACCATGTTTCCTTCAACATAAATACCATGCATATCTAGAGGAACCACATCATGACCGACCATGTCACTTAAGGTAGATCTAAAGTCATCATGTTCGATCCTAACAATATCTGGGATAAAATAGGAGCGATGATGCATATCGTCCCAAGGCCTATCGGGACCATACATGGCCTCTAATATGGCTTCATTCGAGGGCAAAGTATTGTCGAGGCAATCATGTGAACAAGAATATTATACGGACCATAAACGAGGACAAAGGATCAATGTCATCAACAGTGTTAAGAACATAATGATACACAATTTATGTTGCTAACAGTGGCATTTCCATCCCAATGTGCAACTGACCTTTGCACGACATATTCAGGGAAGGTAGGGTCCAAGGGTCGTTGAAATACATAAAGACTCATTGAAAATGGCATGAATGTGATGAAATGGTGCCACAAAATCAAAGCTACCCATGAGAGAGGAATACATTCTGACACCAAAATCCTCAGTTTCTTACTAAAATTTTTATATCACATGGACTGAAGGTCCAACATATGCACTAGGACTAGTGTGCACAAAGGAAAATTGATCAATCTTCATTATTTTACCTTCATGAGGAAAACATAAAGTGCATAAAATGGATGACATGACTGTTGTCATGGAATAAGTCCAATTCCACCCTAGTAGTGAATTATAGTCAAGAGGTGCATCAACTACCTCGACATCAACCTCCACTATATTTCCACCTAACTGGACTAGAAAAGCGGGAATAATTCTGTGGGGTTGGAACGAACACCCATCAAAAGAGGTCAACATAGTCATAGATTGGGATAGAGTTAGAGAGCCATCATGCATGTTGCAACACATTCATCAATTACAATGCATTTGATGGTAATTTTCGTGTATTCGTGTATTCCGTGATGTCAAACTTAATAAACTTCGAGCCACATAGGTTTAGAGATCCTAGAGAAAATAATAAGGCACTCCTTTGTGAAGGACATGTCTAGAGAACCTCCAAATCAGACATCACACAGGGGGTTTGACCTAGATCTTCGACAATTGAATAATTCTGGGGAGCTTTGGTATTAGGATTGTGGGCAGAGCATTTCAGTACTCCTATCAGAATACGAGGCAGAGGTTTCGACTTTTTGATTTGCAAGGGTGTTTCTAGAGGAGGAGGAGACTCTGGACCTACAACAGTCTGTGAAGAGATGTAATCACGAGATCAAGTAGCTACATCAATCTGAGACTTGACCATATTGACACATAGATGGTCACCTTCATGTGTCAAGGGGTTTTGACCCCCGCTCGACGCATTTCCAGTGTTAGAGGCTCCCGAGTCTATGTGCTGATTATATGGAAACATATTTGTCAGCACAATGAGTGGTTGTGATAAGAGCCTCAAGGCTTCCTCCATTTTGGAGCATAGGTGGGTAAGGTGATCATCTTTACAAATTTTACAAGGAAACTTCACCTTCCATTTTTCTTTCTTTCCCTCACCAACATTATTATTCGATCTATGATTATTAGTGTCATCCTTGGATTTGTTATTATTTTTCCCACCCTTATGATTATTACCTATTCCTTTCCTTCTATTCCCTCTTGGTTGTTGGTTACCATTTGGGTTGGCTGATGATTTTAAAAAATGCACATATGTCGACTGAGTGGGAGTGGAGGACGAAGCAGAAGCTTGTCCTGCTACAGGCTGGCTTAGAGACAAGCCTTTCAATTGGTTCATCACCAAATCTATAGACTTGGAATTTGCAGAGCCTATGATGTTATCAACATGAGGCCTAGGCATTCATCTAGGGTCATAGTTTGACTGCGGTGTGTCAGGAAGAATTTATTACAACATCCCATATTGAGATATATGAGGTCCAATTATTGGGCTTTGAAGATACCTTATTCCTCAAATGTTCCTCTAGATGTAGAGACATCCTTCGAAATATAAGGAAATAAGGACTTAAGGAACCATTCCAACAAAAACTCTGGAGGAATGTAGGCTTTGATTAACCTCTTCCATCTATGCCACTCTTGGATATGGTCAAATATTTGTGTGGATTTATCTTGGCAGAGGGATGCCAAAATTTCTATGTCGACATCGTAATGAATCGACAACTAGAAGTGGTTGAGAAAGCGCAAAACCATCTGATTAATTTTTTTGTATGTTCCCCTTGGTAGATCAATGTACCATTTCACGACGACCCCCGTGAGGGTGTGTTGAAATAGCCTTAAATGAATATAATCATCATTAAGGGAATTAGATGAGCTCCAAAGATGAAAAGTAGTAACATGATCACCCAGATCCTCTCCAATATTTCCTTCAAATTTTGGAATGTCTGAAGGAAGCTTGGTGGGGACGGGGGGCCATGACAGATTGTGACGCACTGGGTCATTCATTAATTTTGACAAATATGGTAGATTAAGAGTGGATAGAAAAGGGAGTTGGGGTTGCGGTATGTGATCCCATTCTCCTAGGAAATATTGGTGTTGAGGGATTGTAGTCCATCCAAGGTTTTGGTATATACTATGGTCCTGTCTAGTAGGGTAATATCCTCCTCCAAATTGATTCATAAAAGGTTGTATGGGCACCATACCTGCGGAGGAAACATAATGAGGGTTATATACACTGCCCCCAGCCTGAGGAGCTCCGAGCTGTGGGTTTTCCATAGCATTAAAATGACTCCCTTCAGGTGGAAATCCATAGGATAAGGGGGATTCGTTATAATAAATGTGTGAATCGACATGGAGGAAGAAGGGGTAAAGGATGTAATATAGGAAGTGACTTGTCCGCCCGATTGAGTGCTCCATCTAGGATCATTTAGACTAGGATTAGACCCGAAAGAAAAATTAGGTTGACCTCCAACTGTAGGATTTGTTTGGGGAATATGACCTCCACCAAACGAGAGAGGACCCTGCAGAGGAGCCATGCCCCCAAGTCCAAAACTAGGATTTGCATTAGTCGCTGGAATAGAGGATGAAAGTTGTGATGTCATATTGGGTATAACAAAAGAAAAAGGATTGGAGACCAAAGGTATTGACTGAGAATTGTATCACGGTGTACCAAACAAAGACCCAAAGGGGTTCATTTCTATGGGTCGAGTATAACCTACAATTTGGGTAGCAGTAGGGTCGGGAATCTTTGACACTCCAACCATTGTGGTTGAATGAGTAAAAGGGATCCCACTAATCATAGAAGGTATAGGTGTTGAGGGACTCCCTGTTTCGTTCGGATTTGACTTAGTACTCATAACTAGATAATCACAAGTCCGAGAGGTGGAGATATATGTACCACGTTTATTAAATTTACGCCTTTTAGAAGGAAACTTCAGTAAAGACTCGAGATGGGATTGTAACTTCAACAAATGGTGAGACCTGTGAGGAAGCCAGTCTTGCTCCATGATGACTTAAGACTCAAGATATAAAACCAAATCCTAGGGCCAACTAACAATCAGAGAGAACACCAAAATAAACAAAAGGGCCAAATGCACACAAACATGATATAATGGTTGAAAAGGGGCCTCCCTCACTAGAGTAAGTATGCCTCACCCAAGATGTGCCTAAGACTCCCTTCAAAATAATGGATGTATAAGAATCAATTATAAGGGCCCTCGAGGGCTTAACAACGTAGTCGGTCAGATCCCCCCCAGAGAGGTAATCCTCCATAAAGGTTGTGTGTTGTTCGACCTTTATCTGACTCAGGGTACCTACATAATAACCTCTTCAAGTAACCTATGTGGCTACCTATGTCAAGAAACTAGAGTTGCCACAATATAACCAATGCACAGGTGAACAGTTGTAAGTACGGTCCACCGTATGGGCAGGTTAACAAAGACTAAAATCTTGAAAGCACTACCTCTCACGGAGGTAAACGTACTAGCAAGACCCTCAAATACAAATAGAACCCCAAAACTATCTATGGTGCTAAGAAGGTATTAGAGGGTTATCTCTACAACCAACTTTGTGTGACCTCGTGCTTAATTCTGGTGTGAGCGTAGCCTCCTGAAGTCACTAAGTACACAATGGGTTTCACCACTCCTTGGTCAGACACATATGTTTAGTTTAATAGCCTTGGATAATTTTACTCACAAAATCCTATTCCAAGGCTCTATGTCCTATACATGTCTGTGTACCCTAAAAAATAAAATATTTTCTAATCAATTTTAGTTAATCAACGTTGCTTTTAATGGCTTCTGCTTACTCAAGAGGTGTGGTCGTGAAACAGATGGTATTATGACTCAACATATAAAATAAGAGAATATAAAAACACTGCTAAGTACTAATTTTGAATTCTAAAGAGATGGTAAGTTTATAAATGCAACTTTCAATTCAATTTCCACAATTTCAATGAAATGTAATCTTTCCACATGTATCAAAATCAATACGAAGTAACCAAAAGAGAAAAAGCGATAATGAAAAATGAGAAATTTATTTATTTATTTATTATATAAAGAAAAGAAAATGCAAGGAATGAATAATAGCTTCACATAAAGACCCAATTGCAAGCAAAAAGAGACAAGCTAATCAAGATACCAAGAAGCAAACACTTAGACCAAGGTGCAAGGACAACCAATGAAAAATATGATAAGAAATAATATCGCCCAAAAATTCAACAATAATAATGTTTCCTATCACTCTGTAAGCACTTAACAGATAGGACAGAGGCCCAAGAAGACTCAACAACCAGACAAACTCACCCAGCAGACACCAAACTCATCCAACAAGACTAAATAGTTGATGTACGCGACTGTTTGAGCAAAATTCATGTATGTGCACACCCTAAGGAAGGACAACTTGTGGATGTACGCGTATGTTAGGGGAAAAATTGGGTATAAAGTAAAAATAGGTTGTCAAGCAATCAGGCAATAAGGAAACTCAAGACATTATATATAAAATCAAGGAGAACACACTCCAACCACCCCCCC
>ML787571.1:235081-253202 GCA_009831015.1 Picea engelmannii
CTAGTATAGTCACCAATTTTGTTATGAGGAAAACATCTTTATGGCATGGGGTAAAACACAATAGAAGGAATGACATGCAAAAATCAACTCTAATCCCAAGTATTCTATATAAATGAAATGCTAACAAGACAAGGCCAAGAGCCTACCTCGTATGGACGTTTGATGAAGACCATCGTTGAGCACACAACTTAAAGCTTTATACCTGCAACTTATCCTCAAAAACCAAGATACACAAGCATATGGTGATATATAGTGTTAGCATATAGATTAGAATAATCCATTAATATTCATGACAAATATGCCCATGGAATAATAATTCAAATATTTTCAAGATATCAATTGGATGAGAAAAGAGTATTTCTATTAAAATTTTCAGCATAAGTATATAGGTGACAAACTTATGTAACGACACATATCAGAACCGATAAACTAAGTCCCTCCTGCTGGGCCTCCACCACTTCAATCCTCCACCAAAGGAAACCTCATATAAAGGAAACAATGAGGTTCTCCATCGCAAAGATGGAAGATCTTGGGGGCTGAGCAATGAGTTCAGACTTTCAAGGATAAAGGGATGCATACTCAATATGAAGTGAAATTTCTCCAGAGTGTCTTTTCTCTCAAATTTGAATTCTCTCTCTTTTCCAAGGCTTAGATATGGCTCAACTTATAGCCTTCAAATATAACTGAAGGGCCGAGTCAGAGCATTTCTAGTACATGGAAGGTCAAGGATCATGGATCCTGTGACATGGCATGGAAACCCGACATAATTTTTAATTTTGAGCACCAAACCCGATGTACGTGGGATATAGTGGAGAAACCTATGTATAAACTTGTTATCTAACTGATTGGGCACACATATGTGGACAAATGTTCTTTTTTATCTCTAGAAGGTACAAAATGGGACTTCAAGTATGCATAGGGAAATGGAAATGCCATCCAAGCAAGTTGCATGGGGTGAGGAAAAAATTAATGTAACAAATATGGGACCCTTGACTTTCCATAGTGATAGGTTGAGTTTGAGATTGAGACAAAGGGAAGGACACCTCTGGTGGAACCTAAGAGGCTACTAGATCAAAAGGAGAACCTATCCCTTGCAAGAAAGATTAATTAAGGCCAACATCTTGATAATGGATGTTGGTCTAAATAACATGCTTCCTTTATGTAGATTTGAGGTTCACTCCATACAAAATGATGCATGGGAGAGAGTTAAGCGGGAATGAGGAAACTAAACCTAAGAACCAGAAGAAAACATATGGCCATATGAAAACTTTATCTCAACATCATGGATGTAAGTAGAATGGAGAGAATTCATTGCATTCACTACCAGGAGGCCTATCATGTCAATTGGGTTACATTGTTAGACTGATAATGCTAAGAGATAAATACCAAGGGAAGGGATGATGTTAGACACCTGCTTGGGGAAATATTCAGGTGAGAGAAGAGACATTATTTTTCTAGATATTGAAGGAAACAAAGATAAAAAATTCTCTATAGTAAGAGAAAGAATGGCACAAAAAGGAAGAAAACCTTTGAGTTGAACAAGGAAAATCTTGATGGGAACTCCTTGGTGGAGTCATCAAAATGTGTAACAATAGGTAGAGTGAATCACTACACCACCATACAAATGACCTTATCACTATCACAAGGGAGGAGGAAGGGAGTCAAGTCACCACCTAGTTCTTGAAGGAAAACGAGAGTCCAAATGAGGGAATCCACTAGTTTACTTGTTAAAATATGGATTTAATGTTTGATTAAATTTAAAAGGGTACTTCACTTAGGTTTTAGGGTGTCATAATTGATAGAAATTGTCATGTTCGTCAATGTTGAATAAAAAAAAATATATCTAAGAGTATGATAGAAATGCACCTTCACTTCATTAATTCATAAAACCCTTCAGGAAGTGCAACACCATACAATAATTCATCTATGGAAGGATAAAATCACGTTCACTTCCTTCTTTCAAGGGGAAACTTCCTAATGAGAAATGCTTTGATACAATTTGGTATGTTCCTTAACACTAGATAATAAACAAATATATCCAATACTATGATCGAAATACCCCTTTACTTTAGTAAATAATAAAACCTTTAAGGTAGGGTAACACCATCAATTACTCATTATAAAAGGAATCACTCCATAGACCATGTTTGTTGTAATACAATGTCCAACATGCCAAATACAATTATATGTGTGTGTATATATACTCTTTCATGAGTATTCCTAGGGGCCTATACCAACTACCATTCATTATTACATTTATTACCCACCAACTATCTAGCGGGCCTTCGTCATTGAGTATGTACACATTAGATCAATCAATGATTTCTCACTAACTAGTCGGTGGGCCTTATTCTATGTGTATGACCAGTGGCCACATTAAAATAATTATCCTCCCTAGGTACCTTCCTTGGTACAATGCATATCCTCCCTAGGTATAATACATAAATCCAATGCATAAATGGAAATGTGGCTATGAAAACAATAAAGAGGAAATTCCTAAGTGAAATGAGGGAAAATGAATATACACACATGATCCGAAAAGGGGTTTAACTATTTATGAAGTCCAACAAAGAGGATGATCTATTGTTGTGCTTCAAGTCATTTCCAATCTCCATGTGTTTTACCTTGAATCCATTGTCTCAAATGTATTACAATATTATATGTACAATAATTCATGATATATCAAAATAATAAAAATGGAAACATATTATTGTATGCTCTATTATGATGGTTCTCAATGCTAAGGTGATCTCCTTGCAACAATGGTGCTAATAATCCTCTTTGAAGAGGTATTCAAGGGATAAACCTAGTTACAACTCAAGAAATGAAATAAAAGGAAGAATCCGAGTTAAGATATGAGAAAACTAGTGAGGGTAAGTCCATGTTGTGAGGGAGTTGATGGAGATAAAAATTCTAGGTAGTCCAAGTGCTCGATAAAGTTGAGTGCAAGCCCAATGAAAATTTCGTATAGTCTCGATAAGGTTTGATATGGAATTTGGAATTAAGAAGAAGAACCTTGTTGGGAATCGAAAGAATAACCTAAACTAAGTTTTAAAAATGGATTTTTATAGAACATATAACACATAGGAAGCCTAGGTTATGTCAAACAACTATTTAGGAAAAAAATCCCCTTCCAACCAATGATCCATTGGTTTGACCAAGCAATCTAAGGGCTCTCTACCAATCCAAGTATATTTCATTGTAAAAGTATCTCTAATCGCATGCTATCCCATGAGAGAAAAACTTGGATGGGTCATACAACTCACAATTTCACGTGAGAGAGTGAAAAAAAGGAGGAGATCATATTTGACTTTGTGAACCCTTGTGTGCACCCACAACAGACAAGAGAACATTAGGAACCTTAGAAAGGGCATATAAACTAAACCCAAGTGAACCAAATCAACCRCAAAATGTCGAGGTTGATCTAAGATAAGAAGATAATGTCTAACTAAGAAACCACCAAGGGYTAAATGTGACCAAGTATAACCTAGCAAAGAAACCAAAGAAACGTTTTCTGTCAACAAGAGATCAAATAGGAAAAACACATTCATACATCCAAACCTAGATAAAAACTAACCATAGAAATAYTGCCCGCATAAGTAATCTACCTTAAAATGATCTATATTCTCGTGATCATATTTGGGAGTTAAGTGAATATAAGTGATAATTACAAAATCCATGCTCTACACAACGTATTCATTAATGACCAACCACCTATTTTCCATAACTGTTGGGTATGTGTTATATTCTTTGCAAGACTAGATCTAGTGTCTGCTACATTGCGCGATGAAAATCGAGGAAAAACGGTGACACAAAGAATTATGTAAGAAGTGAGGTATAGAAAGGAATAAGAATACTCCATATACACCTCAACATAATGGAGTTGCAGAAAGTATGAACATGACAATGATGGAAAAAGCAAGGTACATGCTCAATGGTGTTGGGTTAGGGAAAGAATTCTGGGTAGAGGTAGTGGGTACTGCATGTTACCTGGTCAATAGATCACCCTCTTCAGCACTGGATGACAAGACTCCACAAGAGGTAGGGACTCATACGAAACCTTCTCTCACACATCTCAAGGTATTTGGCTATGAGGCCTATGTTAATGTTCCAAAGAAAAATAGGAGTAAGCTAAATAAGAAGGCTGCAAAGTGTATCTTTATTGGGTTTAAAGATGGCCTTAAAGGTTATAAGCTTTGGAACCCAGAAACTAAGAAGGTTGTGTATAACCAAGATGTGGTATTTATATAAATAAAAGATGTTGTCAAACAAGATGTCCTACCAAGTAAGTAAGAACCAGAGAAAACAGAGTTTGATTTAAAGGATGATGAATTAGACTCTATAGAAGAACATGAATAATAAGAAGAATATCTGCATTCTCCAGTATTGAGGAGATCGGTTCGGGAAAGAAGGAAACTGAAAATTTATACTCCACCTGATTTCCGTTCAAATTTTTCTTTGTCTATTACTGATGATGATCCTAGAACTATCAGGGAGACAGTGGATTCAGAGGATGGAAAACTCTAGAAAAAGGCCATGGATGAAGAAATGGAATCCTTGGATAAGAATGAGGCTTGGGGTCTAGTGGAGTTGCCGACGAGAAGAAATCCCAGTGGCAGCAAATGGGTATTTAAAAAGAAGCTAAATGTAGAAGGAAAAGTGGAGAAATGCAAAGCTCAATTAGTAGCAAAGGGTTATTCCCAGGTTGAGGAAATTGATTTTGGTGAGGTTTTTTCTCTTGTTTTCAAGTTAAATTCCATTATATTTATGTTATCTGTTGTTGATGCATTTTATTTTGAAGTAGGAAAAGATGGATATGAAGACAACATTACTTCATGGGGATCTGGAAGAAGAAATCTAGATGAAACAACCAGAAGGATTTGCTTTGAAGGGAAAGAAGGAGTTGATATGCTAGTTGAAATGGTCCCTATATGGTTTAAAACAATCACCAAGGGTATGGTATCAAAAATTTGATACTTATATGTTGGGACTTGGCTTCACAAGAAGCAAAGAGGATCCCTGCATGTATTTTAAATTAATTGGTGATCATTTGATTTGACATGAAGGATTTTGGTGCTACAAATTTCATTTTGACATGAAGGATTTTGGTGCTACAAATTTCATTTTGGGCATGGAAATTAAAAGATATCGAGAAAAGAGGAAACTTTGGTTAAATCATAGAAAATATGTCAAGACAATATTGTAGAGGTTTAATATGCAGGAATATAAATTGGTCAAGGTTCCTATTCTTGTTGGTGTAAATTTATATGCGGATCAGTGTCCCAAGACACAAGAAGAAGAGGAGGACATCTCGCATGTTCCATATGCGAGTGAAGTTGGCAATTTGATGTATGCAATGGTTTATACTAGACCATACATTGCACATGCAGTGGGAGTTTTGAGCAGGTATATGTCAAAAATAGGGAAGGAGCATTGGACAACAATAACAATGGTTTCCAGGTATTTGTGTGGCACTACTAGTTATGGATTGTGCTACCAATGAAGAGTAGGAGTGGACAGAGTGTTGGACATTCATGGCTTTGTGGATGCAGACTAGGTTGGAGATTTAGATCGCAAAAAATCTACAAGTGGGTATGTGTTTATCTTGTTTGGAGGAGAAATCAATTGGATGAGAAAAAGATAGTCTGTAGTGGAAATTTCAACTATAGAAGTTGAATACATGGAAACCACTCATGCAAGAAAGGAATCAATATGGTTACAAATATTGTGTCCAAGTATTGGTTTGGAACAACAAGTTGTAAGGATAGATTGTGACAGTCAGAGTGCAATTTTTTTGGCGAAGAACCCAACTTATCATTCAAATACAAAGCATAGTGATGTTCAATATCACTTTGTGAGAGACATGGTTGAAGAAAATAAGGCGTTGCTGATGAAGGTGGACACTTTAAAGAATGTTGCAGATTCATTAAGAAAATATGTGAGCACTGAGAAGTTCTCTTGGTGTAGAGGATCTATGGGCATTGTCGCCCTGGATTGTTGACTATGTAACCCTGTAACCCCCTATATGCAAAGAAAACAACAAGTGGGAGAATGTTGGGTATGTGTTATATTCTTTGCACGACTAGATCTAGTGTCTCCTTTTTTCCTTGATTTTCATGTTGACTCGATTTTTGTGTCCATTGTTGGGCGGTTTTTTGGCACATGGTTTTTTGCCAATGGTTTTCTATTTTCGGTTAAGGAATTAGGGTTGTTGACTAATCCAGGTCATTGGATTAGGGTTTTGGATGCCATTATATCCTATATGTATATTGTATTGTAAAAAATGTATGATGTGGATGAATATAGAATATGTTGGTTTTCCCGGTTTGGGTTTCCAGGGGAAAAATATCCGTGTAATGTGTGTATTTGTCATTGTATCTTTTCTGTTCTTTTACTGAAAATTTGTTTGCAGTAAATAATTGTATAAGGTTAAAATCTAAAATAACCTAATATAGAAATAATTATTTATAGCTTTAATTCATAATGATAACATATTAAAGTTGTCCAAAAGTAAAACTTTGACATATTAAATTTATACCACCCATTTTCCATATCCCAATATAAATATACTTGTAATTAATAATGTTAACGCATTAAAGTTCTTCAGAAACTAACACTTTAACATATTAAAGTTAATAGCAACAACAACAACAACAATAATAGGACCCTTTTAAAGTAGTTTTATTTATTAAACTACAATTATCACCACAATAGCCTTAAAATATTTCATTATTTTTTCCATACCACTCATCTAACTACCAACATGCCCAATTGTCACCATGCGAATACATTATCACTTCAATCCTCTTTGAGTCTTACAAATGCATTTGGAGTTATTATACCATAATTACAACCTACCCTTGTAATTAATGGTTGTTCTTCACCTTGTCCCATTGCTTGTGCTTATTTGATCATTCATAAGGGATGTGTCCTCACATATTGGTTGATCATTGTCCCCACTTTTTCTACTCATTAAAACAACCCCATTCTTCCACACTAATTCACCACTGCACACTAAGCAAGGTCTCCTACCTTATCACCACCTCTTTTACTATGTCATCTCACACATGCAAACATATTCACCATTGCACACTAAGAAAGGTCTCCTCCTTTATCACTACTTTTTTTACCATGTCATTCCACACATGAAAAAATACTAACGATAAAATCATCTGAACTCCATCCACACATGTGAGAACCTATATGTTTCCTACCAAGATCTTTTATGTTGAGTTCCATTGTTACTCTCCCTGTACCTACTGCGCTTCCCCCTATACTTTTTATGGAATTTTGCATCCATTGTGCGTGCGGAGAAGGGATCTATCTATGCTCTTCGTTCCTTTCCCCTCTTGTGTGAGCATCTCATCACCTTACTCCACTCAATAGTGATATCTCCTTATATATTATGTGACACACATGTACTCTTGTTTCATTTACTTTGCTTCTGTTTTCATTGTTTAATCCCTCTTTTCCTACTGCATTTTGGCTATCTATTTCTGACGTTTAATAACATATGTTTGAACTCACTTTTCATCCCACGACTTCTAATGAAAGATGCCAACATTCTATTTGTGACCCTTAGCTTCCATCTTCCAATGCTTCTTTTAATTTACATTCACCAACAACATGTTCAATGTTTGAATCCCAACTATATGTAGATAACAACTTCTCTTAGCTTAGAACCTTAAGTGTCAAGCATCTAGTTCAATGAATTTAATGTCAGTTATGGTTACCAAATTCCAATGTGCACTACTAAACTCAAACATGTCACCTTTCAACAACTAACATCTAGAGCTTAACAACCCCACTAGCAATGCTAATTATGTCTTTACATTCACCCTATACAACCAATATTGATTCAAACTATTAGAGATCAATGTATTCTTAGAAAACACAAAAATTTAAAGAAGGTCATATTAGGGCATGGAGTCCAATGTCTTTTCGAAGGCCCTCAACATCTTGGATTCCAAGGTCCTATTATCACATAGTCTATACTTTGAAGGATAAAGGAAAGGTAAAGAAGACAAATCGATGCAACATGAGACTACCCTATCACTATCACCTCAATAGGGTATCTCTTTCTATTTAGGGTGGTAGGCCCAGGGGAGACGTGCCCGATGCCCTGGGGTTTTGAGAAGGAAAAGGTTTTAAAGCTAAGTAAAAGTTTCCCCCTCACAAGTCACTACCGATCAGAAAGTTTGTCTAAACAACCAATAAAGATAATAACAACCAGAAGTGTACCTTCTCAGAACAAAGAAACAAGAAAACTATATATTTTCAAGATCGCTTGATGGTTAGTGCTTCATATAGGCAAGGAATTTCTTATATAAATCAATTGACCGATAATATTGATGAAGTAAATCAATGATGTACAATAGCAATAATCACAATATGTTACTTCACAATAAATGATTAAGAAGAAGCTTCACAATGAGCAAGGATGATTTATCATCAATGTTACAATACCAACATTCATTAGAAGCAAAGACTACTACGCTTTAGCCAATCTTTCAATTGCTTTAAAGATGTATAAAATGATGCAAATTATAACTTCAAATCAAGTGCATAATGGCAGAAATAGGGTTAGTAGGTTAGGGTTAGAAGGTATTAGTATATGTTCAAAGATTTTGGAAGTTGTGATAAAAAACACTCAAGTAAAAGGTCTTAGACTAGTGCAACCATAGGGAAAATGGAGTCAAACTAGATGCAAGAGTTGAAGGGACAATATGATAATAGCAGGGCCAAAGACAAGAGGGATATGATGGATGAAGTGTTGTTAATACAAGGGTTCAACCATCAACCCTACGGGAAAACGACTCACTAAGGTGTAGTAACCCTAGGCCTTAGTGTGTTTTCCTGCTTCTTTAGCTCAATGAAAAAGTAAAATAGGCTCGCATAAAGAGTAAATGGTAGGTTGTTGTAATGACAAGGCCCTAGCAATATCTTCAGCAAATAAAATGGCTCCTTGGCATAACCTAGTGGGGACTTAAAATAAGGACACAAACATGTGCTTATTTCCTAGGTTTTATTCCAACAAATTTCATTAACAAAATGCAAGTAAAAATACCATAACCATTCAATTAAAGGAAGGATTGTAGAAATTCACTTACATTCACCAAGTATCATCAATGCCAAACCCTAGTTGTAAACCTTCCACCAAGAAAAATGTCAAAAATAGCCAAATTATGCCTCCTTCAACAAGTGTGCACTAGTAATTTCAGCCAAAAACCCTAAAGCAGGGCACAAATTTCAGACCTCACACAAGTGTGAGTGAAAGATGATGAATAAAAGATATTTTTATCTTTCTTACTTATACAATAGTAGTGTCCTTAACTAAAGTTTAGGTCACAAAAGGTCGACAAGGCCAAAAATACATAGTAATATTGTTTTACATTAAATGTCATGATAAAACCCTAAATCCAACATAAATGAAGACGTCATGCCCTTTTAGGGTGACGTTATCCCTCTTTAGGGAAACGTTGGCCTCCTGGAGAAAAACTTTACGCCCCCTTGGGCCTCTGGAAGCTGGCACACGTGCTAGAACTTCCACAACTGCCTCCCAAAATCTCCACAAGCACTGAATGACATCATGGCCTTCCAAGGCAAACATCCTGGTGGAAAGGGCACAACCCCCCTGGGTACAGGTATGCCAAGTTTCCTCTAGTGTAACATCCTCCTCTTCCTCGGTGCAAACCCTCTGACCTATCTCTCCCCCTTGTTGGGGTCTCAACATCCATCTGATGGGCTTTCAGCCCCATTGAGGTCCGAACTAATCATATCCCCATGTGTACCTATCCATAATGGTACCTGTTCGTCAGGTATGATCCTGCACATCAATAGATATGCCCTCCATGGGCTCATAAGTCACAAGGATCATAACAATTCCAATCACATCTAATCATCAATTTTATTAAACATGTACATAAAACCCCTCTTACCTGGACAAGTGCTCAAAGACATTATACTAATCTACAAGCCAAGTTTGGAAAAAGTGATAGGGCGTCGTATTGGGCTAATGCTCACTGGATTTGGGATGTTTCCGGGAGAAATCAAATCCAAGCCATGTGAGTGGATGAGGTGGATAAGGGATGTATGGGCAAGGGGTGAAGTGATAACAAGTAAATGCATGGCTTACCTGTGGGTGCCTTTGTAGAAGGTGATCTCCACCTTTCATGGATGCAAATGTTTTCAAGTCCAATCATTCCTTTTATATTTATTCTTATTGCTTTTTCTTTCAAGAAGCTAATCAGGGGACACTGCCCTGGTGTGGTGACCAGTGGTGGCAATGTTACCCACAAGCACTTTCACAGAAATGAGAAGGTTGGCTTGTGATGAGACCCCCTTTCTCTTGGATATGCCACCAAGGGATGTTACCCCCTTTCTAGTAGTGTCATACCACTATATTCCTATGGAACTAATAGGTTGTCTCACGATGAGACCTTCTATCCTCTGAATAGGTCTTGTTTTTATTATTTTTATGGGTCCCTCTATTTCTTGATGAGAAGATTTTTACTACTTTCTCAGGGATCCCTGGGAAAATCATCTCAAGGTTTCATTCTTCGGCTTCTATCTTTGTATAGTTGCTTTTACCCTCTAGGCCTTTAGCCCCTTCTTCCCACAAGGTAAGTTGCAACCCTTAAATATTTGGCCAACCCAATGCCCGGACTAGTGTAATGGGATGGATGAGAAGAAGAAAGATGGAAAGTGGTACATATGGTGGGAGCAGACGATAGATTCTCATGAATCCCCCTAGTGGAATTTCAAAACCTATGGGCACAAGATTACTAGGGCATCTTGTCATTCCCCCCAGATATGGTCAAGTGGATAGGTATAAGATCCAAGCACCCGTTAGAAACAAAAAGAATTGAATGAACATATTCAAAGGTTTTGAGGATCAGAGTGACACATACCATGATACCCGAACTCATTACCTCATGGAGCAAGATCCATTTATGCTACTATTGTTAACAAGGTGGAGGTGCTGAAGAAAAAAAAATATGGGCCCTCTAGGGCCATTCTCAAGTCGATGTGGCTCTCGGTACTCCATGTCTAGGACCTATGGGCCTCGAGATATAATATCCTTATTTATCCCTAAACTGGGGGATACCATCTGGCTCCAACTCGAGGACATGTACTCACCATAGAGCGCATGAGAACCTCAACATCTCTGGCATAACCTGTAACCTTCTTTATCTCAATCATAAAACTATTAGCAATCATTTGGGGTGGTGATATCACCCCCAACTCATATATATATATATGTGTGTGTGTGTGTGTGTGTGTGTGTGTGTGTGTGTGTGTGTGTGTAAATGTGAAAGCAAACTATTATAGCATGAAATGCAAATGGTGTATACACTGAATGCAAATTCCTACCTACTTAACTATACCTACTCGTCGGCTTGATGCTAGGTATAGTCAAATGGCCAGTGAAACCATCCTAGAAATGTCTTACAATACCTGCCTTTGTGCTTCATCATAAACCAAAACAGTGATAAGTTAAGCACAAAAATAACATGGGTTAGAGAATGTATCGTATCATCGAAATACATAAATTCTAACTTATGGAGGAGGGTGGGAGGAAAAAAGTGGTGCCAAGAAATACTCTCAGGAAAGTGCTCAATCCATCTCAGAAAAGGATCGTGAAAAGTCAAAGGTTCAAAAGACCGACTTGAGGAGTTTGAATGTTGGCTACCTTGGACATCTTCACAACTTGAGGTATGAGAAGGGATTAGAAAGAACTGAAAGGATGACTGACAATTCCTTAAGGGGAAGATGGAAAACTGTGATAATAAGCTTCTTCTTGAGGTACTCAACTTTCCCCTAAAATCCAGAATGAGGTTTTTTTCCTACAAGAGACTTGGGATAAGAGACATGTTTCCAAACCATACCTTTAGTGACATAGCGAGGTAAAGTAATCAAAAGGGGGTGGAAAATATTTTCACAAGTATACTGCTTCAGGGAAGCGACTTCCTCACTTTTATCAAGATTTGAGCACAACGATGGTTGATAACTTTCTTCATAGAATAAATCTAAGTGCTCAGAGGAAAAGTCATCAAAGTACTCAAGGTATGACTGAAAATTATTAGGAGAGCATAACATCAAGTCATCCTTGGGTGTATGAATAAAATTGGTAATCATGTCATGTTCTTGTTGCCAAATGTCAAAATTATTAGTAACTTCATGTGATAAAGGTAAAGGAAACTTTTGGTAATGACCCTAAATATCGTAAATGGGATCCCCATCATATCCAATCACATCCCATTTACACTCCCCGACATGTATGAATTCATTAATATTATCAACAAAGTCATCATCTTTATCATAACATGAAGAGTTTAGAAAATCCAACACTTCTTCACTTTCCACATCATAAGATAGAGTATCATTACAAATTTGGAAAGGAAAGCAACTCACCTTGCTTACTTCTTCCTATACAGGAGCTTCAAGTATTCAGATATCTTCATCAAATGGAAGATTTTCCTCTACATCTTCTAGCTTGTCCAGGGGCTCCATTTCTTCTTTACTGTTTGAATCATAGAATAAGGTATCATCAAAAAATTGGAAAGGAAAATGACTTGACTCGTTCTCTTCATCTTGTGCAGGAGAAATATGATCTTGGAGAGCTTTGTCGGAGGGAGGAGCGATTACCAATGTTTCATCCTCATAATTCACTTCTCTAGTTTCACTGCATTCTATAGAATCATGGGAGAAATCTTGCTCCTCTTCAAGGGGTTGACAATTTCCTTCATAAATATCTTCTTTCATATCAAAAGGTTCTTGGTATTGAGCATGATATACATCCCTGACATCTTCTACAATCTTAGTGGTGAATCCTTCGTCCTCTAAGGCTATTGTGAGACTTTGAAGGGCATCTTCATACATTTGGCAATGTGGTTTGACAAATTCAATAAACCTACTGATGAGGTGTATGAAAGATGATATACCCCTATCTTCACAACAACATTCAAAACCAATATTGCAAAAGTGATGGTAGAGAGAGTATGAATAATTTTACCAGAATATCCTCCCCTCCCAATTCTATCTCGCTCATATACTCCAAAAAATTTACAATGTGAGGAATTGAAAGGCCCCAAAATCTTGGAGGGTTTCTCAACCACTTTGTATCAAAACAAGTCGGGTAGCCTTGAAGGATTTTGAAATCAATGGTTGGATACACTTGTTCCCATGACACCATGATCCCATAACTTGGAAATATCACAGAATTGAGAGTAAGGTGGCACCTAGGAAAAGGTTAGTGGAGTCGCTAGATAATTTTCTTGAAATTATCAAAGGAATGAGGGAATCACCCTCAATGGAGTCTCTAGGTAAGCTTGTAAGACAAGGACTCTTGAGGAAAGGCTTACTGAAAAGTGTCGTCTTGAGGAGAATTGAATCAGTGTTCCGCAACAACGATGCCAAAATGTTATCACACAATTTGTACTTTGAAGGATAAAGGAAAGGTAAAGAAGACAAACTGACGCAACAAGAGACTACCCTATCACTGTCACCTCAATAGGGTATCTCTTTCTATTTAGGGTGGTAGGCCCAGGGGAGACATCCCCGGTGACCTGGGGTTTTGAGAAGGAAAAGTTTTTAAAGATAAGTAAAATTTTCTCCCTCACAATTCACCATCGATCAAAAAATCCAACTAAACAACCAATACAGATAATAACAAATAGAAGTGTACCTGCCCGAAACAAAGCAACAAGTAAACTATATATTTGCAAGATAACTTGTTGGTTAGTACTTCATATAATCAAGGACTTTATGATATAAAGAAATTGACCGACAATATTGATGAAGTAAATCAATGATGTACAATAACAATAATCACAATATGTTACTTCACAATAAAAGCTTAAGAAGAAGCTTCACAATGAGCAAGGGCGATTTATCATCAATGTTACAATATCAACATTCATTAGAAGCAAAGACTACTATGCTTTGGCCAATCTTTCAATTTATTTAAATATGTATAAAATGTTGCAAAGTATAACTTCAAATCAAGTGGATAATGGCAGCAATAGGGTTAGAAGGTATTAATATTTGTTCAAAGATTTTGGAAGTTGTGATAAAAAACACTCAAGTAAAAGGTCTTAGACTAGTGCAACCATAGGGAAAATGGATTCAAACTAGTTGCAAGAGTTGAAGGGACAATATGATAATAGCAGGGCCAAATACAAGAGGGATATGATGGATTAAGTGTTGTTAAGACAAAGCTTCAACCATCAACCCTAGGGGAAACCATCTCACTAAGGTGTAGTAACCCTAGGCCTTAGTGTGTTTTCCTCCTTCTTTAGCTCAATGACAAAGTAAAATCGGCTAGCATGAAGAGTAAATGGTAGGGTGTTGCAATGGCAAGGCCCTAGCAATATCTTCAACAAATAAAATGGCTCCTTGGCATAACCTAGTAGGGACTTAAAATAAGGACACAAACATGTGCTTATTTCCTAGAGTTGATTCCAACAAATTTCATTAACAAAATGAAAGTAAAAATACCATAACCATTCAAGTAAAGGAAGGATTGAATAAATTCACTTACATTCACCAAGTATCATCAATTCCAAACCCTAGTTGTAAACCTTCCCCCAAGAAAAATGCCAAAAATATCCAAATTAAGCCTCCGTCAACAAGTGCACACTAAATATTTCAGCCAAAAACCCTAAAGGAGGGTGCAAATTTCAGACCTCACACAAGTGTGAGTGAAATATGATGAATAAAAGAGAGTTTTATCTCTCTTACTTATACAGTAGCAATGGCCTTAATTAAATTTTAGGTCACAAAAGGCCGACAAGGCCAAAAATACATAATAATATTGTTTTACATTAAATGTCATGATAAAACCATAAATCAAGCATAAATGAAGATTCCATGCCCTTTTAGGGTGACATTATCCCTTTTTAGAGCAACGTTGGCCTTCTGGAGCAAAATGTTAGGCCCCCTTTGGCCTCCGGAAGCTTCCACACATGCCACAACTACCACAACTGCCTCCCAAAACCTCCACAAACACTAAATGACGACATGACTGTCTTGGGTGACATCATGGCCTTCAAAGGCCAACGTCCTGGTGGAAAGGGAACAACCCCCCTGGGTACAGATCTGTTAAGATGCTTTTGGTGGAATGTCCTCGTCTTCCTCGATGCAAACCCTCTAACCTGTCTCTCCCCCCTGTTGGGGTCTCAACATCCATCTGATGGGATTTCAGCCCCATGGAGGTCTGAACTAATCATCTCCCCATGTGTACCTGTCCATAATGGTACCTGTCCATCAGTTATGATCCTCCACATCAACAGATACACCCTCCATGAGCTCATAAGTCACAGGGATCATAGCAATTTCAATCACATCGAATCATCAATTTGATTAAACATGTGCATAAAACCCCTCTTACCTGAACAAGTGCCTAAATAAATTATACTAACCTGCAAGCCAAGTTTGGAGAAAGTGATAGGGTGTCCTATTGGGATAATGCTCACTAGATGTGGGATGTTTCTGGGAGAAATCAAATCCAAGCCATGTGAGTGGATGAGGTGGATAAGGGATGTCTGGGCAAGGGGTGCAGTGACACCAGGGAAATGCATGGCTTACCTGTGGGTGCCTCTGTAGAAGGTGAGTTGCATCTGTCATGGATGCAAATGTTTCCAAGCCCAATCATGCCTTTTATATTTATTCTTATTGCTTTTTCTTTCAAGAAGCTAATCAGGGGACACTACCCTGGTGTGGTGACGAGTGGTGGCAATGTTACCCACAAGCACTTTCACATAAATGAGAAGGTTGGCTCATGATGAGAACCCCTTTCTCTTGGCTATGCCACCAACAACCACTACCTTGGCGTGGTAACCAGCTGCTAGTAGTGTCATACCACTAGAT
This sequence comes from Picea engelmannii, assembly GCA_009831015.1. NCBI lineage: Eukaryota > Viridiplantae > Streptophyta > Pinopsida > Pinales > Pinaceae > Picea > Picea engelmannii. Next base: position 250,952 of record ML787571.1, read on the forward strand.
TCCCATGGACCTAATAGGTTGGCTTGCGATGATACGCACATATTCACATATTCAAATTGAATGCACACATTCAAATGTTTTGAGGATCAGAGTGACACATACCATGATACACATACTCATTACCTCATGGAGTAAGATCCATTTCTGTTACAGGACTAGGCTGAGGTGATGGATGTTGCTACTGCTGACAAGGTGGAGGCATTGAAGAAAAGAAAATATGGGCCATGCTCAAGTCGATCTGGCTCTTGGTACTCCACTTCTAGGACCTTTGGGCCCCAAGACATAATCTCCTTAGTTATCCCTAAACTGGGGGATAACAGGTCCCACAACCCCTAATCAAGTGAGTAGTTGAAAAATTGTGGCTTAACACTTGACTTTTTGTTGATCAAATTATATTTATTATATTTGCATGTCTCCTGCCAACATCAATTTCATCCTTAGCCTACCCTACCCTACACTGGGAATGGCTTTGATTATTTTTTGGGTCAATGCAAAACCTTCCTAGTACTTTGTTACAATTGCCTAGAATACAACATGATCTATGTGATATGAACCATTCAACCCCATGTGAATATCTAGTTTTATTTGTTCAAACCCATATCTTCATGGATTTTCATGGTCATGCTACAATGCTAACACTGCTACAAAATAGACGAGAACTTTATAAAGTTTTTTTTTAATTCCTAAAAATTCTTCTTGAAATTAATAATTTTTTGATAAATGCATTTTTTATATGCCATTATGATAAAAAAAATTCAAAATAACCATTATGCAAAACTTGTGCATGTTTTAAATAAATAAAGACATTAAGGTAACAAAAATTCAAAATAACCATTATGCAAAACTTATGCATGTTTTAAATAAATAAAGACATCATATATTTGTGTATGATTTTTTGAAATTAAATCAGTGCATTAATTTTTGAAACTTCCTAACATTTGAACAAACATTTTATCTATCACAAGGGAGATTATAAGCTTATCATAAACCTTTAACCTTAAATCTAAACTTTTCCATGAATAAGAGCACCATTGAAGATAATTCTAATAATCAAAGACAATTGCGCTTTGACAAAATTAAAGTTGACCTTTTCTTAAAGGATTTAAATAGTAAATTACATCTCCTAACTTATAAGGACAACATTGAAGAACTCTATCATAATTTTACAGCTTCCCTTTCCACTTCTATTAACAAGTTCTCTTTCGAGGTGTCCTATAAAAATAATAATATAACGACCAACCCTTGGTATGATAGAGAATGTAAAATTGCTAGGAAATCCATTAGGGATGTTTCTAATGAGTCCTTAAAACTCGATAATATCAATACGTACAAATCCCTAATTAAAAGGAAAAAAGGCATTATATCAATAAAAGGCAAGAGCAGCTTTCACAACTATCTAATCTGAATCCTAAGAAGTTCTGGAGCCACATTCTAAATAGAAATACTAAAGAAAATAATAGGATTCCCTTAAGGGACTGGAATTCCTACCTTAAAATTACTTACGAGTTCCCTAATGCCATGGACACCATTCCCATTGTTCCTACAGAGGATGCAATTTTTTCTTTAGATGACATAGAGTTCGGGGTTAAGCTGCTTGCAAATGGGAAATCTAAGGGCATTGAAGGCTACCAAGCTAAAAATTTTAAAATTGGAGGGCCTATCCTTATCCCTCACATACACAAGCTCTTTAATTTAGCAGTCAAGCAGGGATTCCCTAAACCCTGGATGCAAAGCCTCATTGTTCCTATTTTTAAAAATGGGGATAGAAACATTCCCTCTAATTATAGGACCATTATGATTAACCCGATTTTATCCAAGCTTTATGGAATTATTTTGGAAAAGAAGATTAGCCTTTGGCTGGAAAGTCACGGTAAAAGATATAAAGGCCAGGAAGGGTTTAGGAGATATCATTCAATTGTGCAGCATCTTGTTACCTTTAGGATCATTGCAGAGGATTTCTCGCAATACTAAAACTAATATTTTTTGGTGTTTTGTTGACTTTAGAAAATATTTTGACATGGCTCATAGGAAAAAACTTTGGAATAGGTTGGAAGAGATAAATGTGCCTCTCGAATTAAGGGATGTTGCAATAAGGATGTATGAGAACGTTATTGCTAATTTTAAAAACATTAAGGGCTGGTTGAAAGAGATTAACTGCAATATTGGAGTCAAACAAGGTTGTCTCTTGTCCCCTACCCTTTTTGGCATATACATTGAAAAGTTAGAAGATTGTTTGGAAAAAATAGGTTGT
>ML787571.1:270238-285580 GCA_009831015.1 Picea engelmannii
AAATTTGAAGCACCGAGATCCTTCATGTCAAATTTAGAGGACAACTGAGTTTTCACATCCTTGATAATCTCCTTGTTGTTTCCTATCAACAACATGTCATCCACATACAAGACCAAATAAATCAAATGATCACCAATTAATTTGAAATACACATAGTGTTCCTCTTATTTTCTTGTGAAGCCAAGTCCCGACATATAAGTATCAAATTTTTGATACCACATCCTTGGTGATTGTTTTAAACCATACAGGGACTTTTTCAGCTTGCATACCATCTCCTTCTTTCCCTTCAAAACAAATCCTTATGGATGCTTCATATACATTTCTTCTTCCAGATCCCCACGTAGGAATGTTGTCTTCACATTCGTCTGTTCTACTTCAAAATCAAATGCAACAACAACAGATAACATAAATACTTTATAAATTAACTTAGCAACAGGAGAAAAAATCTCACCAAAATTAATTCCCTCAACCTGAGAATAACCCTTTGCTAGTAACCGAGCTTTGTATTTATCCACTTTTCCTTCTGCATTCAACTTCTTTTTAAATACCCATTTGCTACCAATCAGATTTCTTCGAATCGGAAACTCCACTAGATCCCAAGCCTCATTCTTATCCAAGGTTTCCATTTCTTCATCCATGGCCTTTTTCCAGAGATTTACATCCTCCGAATCCACTACCTCCTTGATAGTTCTAGTATCATCATTAGTAATAGACAAAGAAAAATTTGAATGAAAAATCTGGTTTCCTTCTTTCCCAAACAGATCTCTTCAATACTGGAGTATGAGGATCTTCTTCTTCTTATTCATGTTCTTTTGTAGAGTCTAATTCATCATCCTTTAAATCAAACTCTATTTTCTCTGCTTCTACCTTACTTAGTAGGACATCCTATTTGAAAACATATTTTATTTCTCTAAATGTCACATATCGACTATACACAACCTTCTTAGTTTCTGGGTTCCAAAGATTAGAACCTTTAAGCCCATATTTATACCCAATAAAAATACACTTTTCATCCTTCTTATCTAGCTTACTCCTATTTTCCTTTCGAACATTAACATAGGCCTCACAGCCAAATACCTTGAGATGTGTGAAAGAAGGTTTCTTACGATTCCATACCTCTTGTGGAGTCTTTTCATTAAGTGATGACGAGGGTGATATGTTGACCAGGTAACATGCATACCCACTACCCCTACCCAAAATTCTTTCCCTAACCTGGCACCATTGAGTATGTACCTTCCTTTTTCCATCAGCATCATGTTCATCCTTTCTGCAACTCTATTTTGTTGAGGTGTATATGGAGTACTCTTCTACCTTGATATACCATACTTCTTACAAAATTCTTCAAATCCATTCTCACAGAACTCTTTGCCATTATCTTTCCTCGGCACCTTAATTCCTTTCTATGTTTGAATCTCAAAAAGAGCCTTAAACTCTTTAAACCTGCCAAAGAATTTATATTTCTTCCTTAGGAAATATATCCAAGTATTCCTCGAGAAGTCATCTATAAATGAGACATAGTACATAGATTTTCCCAATGATGGAACCGACACAAGTCCAAACACATCACTGTAAACTAGCTTTAAAATTCCTTTTTCCCTCATTGCACCAGAGGGGAATCTTACTCGATTTTGATTCCCATAAATACAATGTTCACAGAAATCAAAATCCAAAGAGCAATTAGACATACCTTCAATCATTCCTTTACCATGTAGTATTCAAAGACCCTTCTCTTTGATATTCCCTAGTCTTTGATGCCACAACATAACCTTTTATCCAGATACTATAGGAGTTATTTCCTCTTCAACTCCAATATCAAGAACAATGCAACTATTACACCCATCACTAATAGTGCTTCCTTGCAACTTATACAGGTTTCCTTTTCAAATATTGTTTTTACCCCTGCATCGTCCATTTTTCTTACAAAAATCAAGTTTCTGGCCAATCCTGGGATCTAAAGAACACTAGGTAGTGTTCTAATCCTTCCATCTATGAGCCTCAACTGAAATTGTCCTCAACCTATGATTTTGGTTGTCAATTCATCACCTAGGAAAACATTATCTCCATCATACATTTCATATTAATAGAACCATTCCTCATGAGGGGTCATATGAAAGGATGCACCTGAATCAACCAACCATGCCTCATGATTTGCATGTGTGCTTGAAGAAGCCAAGTACACATCATCTCCTTCTTCCTTGGAGGTATTTTCTTCTGTAGAAGGAGATTCTTCAGATCCCTTCTTTTTCTCAACTTTGGATCTACACTTCTTCTTGTAGTGCCCTTCTTTTCCACATCTCCATCATACCTTTACAAACTTTTCGGGAGACTTAGATATTCCCTTAGACTTAGATCTCCCACTTGAGGACTTAGATTTGTTTCTTTCTTGGGAGCGTCCTCTTGCAAATAATGCATATGTGCTCTGTCCTTCCATGTTCTTCTGTCTCATCTTCTCTGACAAGGATGAGACCACTTCATCAAACTTCAAGGCATTCATATTACTACCTATGGCCATGGCGAGACTATCCCACGAGTATGGTAAAGAGATCAGTAAACTAATACACTTATCTTCATCTGAAATTTTAATCTCAATAGATACTAACTGACTTACCACAGTATTGAAGGCATTCAAATGCTTTGTCACCGAGTCTCCATCTCTCATCCTTAGTTTATACAACTTCTTCCTTAGGAATAGTTTATTTACTAGGGACTTAGATTGATACAACTTCCCCAACTTATCCCATAAATATTTGGCTATAGCTTCCTCTGACACATTAAGTAATATTAAATCAGAGAAACACAGTCGGATTGTGCTCTTCTCCTTCCAATCCAACTTTTTCCAGTCATCTGTTGAAGTTCTTGTAGGTGTAGTACCTAGATCCACCACTATCCACTGATCTTTGTCCACCAACAGATCTTTCATATTGATCTTCCACATCTCAAAACTTTTCCCATTAAACTTATTGATCTCCATTTTTGAACCGCTTGCCATTTATTTCCACCTAAAAAATCAATACCACAGATCTCCCACTGTAACAAAGCTTATCACAGTCCCGATCCAAACCCTTAACCACAAAGTCGTCCCCCTGAAGCCAACAAAGATTTGATACCAAATGTAGATTTTAACCTTGTACAATATTTTACTGCAAACATATTTTCAATAAAATAATAAAAAATATACAATGGAAGATACACACATTACGCAAAGATTTTTCCCATGGAAATCCAAATCGGGAAAACCAATATATTCTATATTCATTCATAGTGATACATTGTTTACAATACAATATACATATAGGATCTAATAGCATCCAAAACCCTAACCCAATGACCTGGATTAGTCAACAACCCTAATTCTTTAGCCGGGAATAGAAACCATCGGTAAAAACCATGTGCGGTTAAATTTCCCAACAATGGACACAAAAATCGAGGCGACACAAAAAATGAGGCAAAAATGTGACACATTTCTCGAGGAAAAAATTCTCGAGGGCATTACCCTTGAACTCCCGCGCAGGGGGGCTATGCCTGGCGCAACATAGCAGACACTAAATCTAGTCATGCAAAGAATATAACACATACCCAACAATGCCTTCCTGAATCTCTTCTTCAACTTCATCACTGAAATCTCTCTAACAACTATAACTCTTGGAATGCCTTGAATCTTGCCTTCTTGTCCTTCCTCATCAAGACATGTGATTTTCTTGTTGTAACAGTCTGCGACAACATGATGTTTTTCCAAGCAATCCATTCCAATTAGACAATCATATGAACCCAATTGTATGATGTTTACATCTACATTCGTGTTGACTCCATTCATGTCTATTTGAGAATATTTAACCAACTCATTGATCTTTCTCTTAGCCCCCGTGGCTAAATGAACTAACCAATATTTATTATGCTTACTTCTTTGGAAGTGAAATATTTTAACAATGTTAGCATTTATCTAACTATGCTATCTCCAGAATAAATTAAAATTGATATGCGCTGGTTATCAATCTTACCTTGCACTTCGATCATGGGGGATTGATACTCTTCCTATTTTTTGTCCAAGGCTGCATAAATCATTAACATGTTCCCTCCCATTTATTTAACTATTTCATCCTCCTGAATTTTGTGGACAGTCCACATTATTTCTCCTTTGTGAGGTCATTCCCTACATAAGTGATTTCCCTCACATCCTCGACATTGAACATGGTGTTTCCTTGTCATTTTACCAAATGAATATGCATTCTTTTGCTCATTTTGGGCTGCCTAGACTTTCTGATTTACTTGGGAGTTATTTATGAAAAAGGGTGGCTTAAAACCTTTCTACCTTTGATTATTTTTTCCCTTCATCTTGTCATTCCAATATTTTTGGAAAACTGGCCTTCCTTTTCTTTTCTCATAAAGGTTTCTTTCTCTCCTTATGGTTTCCTCCAAGGTCTTTGGGTTGTCATATTGTATCTTGTCACTATATAAGGAGGTTAACCCACTTAGAAACCTTTGTATTTTGACCTTATCATCCTTGATGAAGTCAACATACTTCAACAATTCAAAGAACTACTTCTCATATTCCTCCATTGTCATGGTTCCCAACTTGAGTTCAAAGAAATATTTCATATTTCTTTCATAGTAATGCTCGGACAAATATTTCTCTTGGAAATATCCTTTGAACTACCTCCATGAGATCCTCTTCTCATCAAGGTTCTTGGATTGTTTAAGTTGATCCCACCACATGGTTTCCTTTCCTTGCAAGTGGTAGATGGCAATTCTAGCTTCTACCGAGGAGGGGTAATCATGCAACTACAAATATTTATTCATTTCCAAAAACCAGGCCTTGACCTCTTCACCCTTTTGGTGTTCACCATTGAAAGTAGGTGGCTTGACTTTCCTGAGTTCACCTTGCAATATGTTTACCTCAGGACTTTTTCTTTTCCTACGAACATGAGACACACTTGGGCTACTCCCTGGCACTAAACTTGCATGAGTTCTTCTAGTGTACGGCGTTGGAGAATGATGGAACCTGCTCATGCTTCTTTACTGCCTATCAATTCTGTGATCATCCCTTTTTCTACGGGATCTAGATGTTGATACTTTTCTGGAACTAGCTATTTGCTTGGTGTCGGAATCTTTGTTAACTTGTTTATGCAACATGTTTAAGCTTTGAAGTATCTCTTCCTGAGCCTTCATAATCCTTTCACTATCATCTTTTTAGCTCTAAACTTCCCTATGCAGGTTTCTCACAGTGACAGACTCTTTCCTATCTCTTCTTTCATTTGACCATGTCTCAACATTCCCCATGCTAACATGCAGACCTATGATATCTCCCTCATGGATTTAAGATCCATGGGAATATTCCATAACTTCAATCCTCATATAAGAACTAAAGTTTCTTTATGTACCTCTAATTCTACAAGAAATGTACATGTACTAATTATTGTTAGAGCATGTGTATTATAAAACTTTTCATTAATTAGAATACATGGTGTTTCCTCATCAATTAATGAAGGACATATTGCGTCAATTCACACTATGATTCCCTATATGCATTCCTCTCTGAAATATATTTACAATGGTTGTACTCATGCTCGTATCCTATCTCTGAGATGAAAGTTATGGCTTTCTTGAAAAAACATTTTTCTCCCCTTTTTGTGCATTCTCTATTGGTGCAATTTTATTGAAATGCCAAATTTTGTCAAATGTAGAAGAAAATATGTCAGAAAATGGAGAAACTTTTGTATGAGACAGAGATAATAATAACAACATGGAATTCATAAAAACTCTTAGAATTTTAATCTGATGTTCTAGTAGAAAACTACAACAATATGGAATCTTCAACTTTGTCCTTTTTCACTCATTATTCCAGACTTAAAATTTTTAGCAGAACTGACTATCTCTCAATATGTGCACTTCTGAAAAAATTTAGCTAAACCAAAGTTGTTTGTATTGATGATTATATAAAAATTTCACTAAATAAAATTTTCCAGTTTTGTGATCTAGGGTCACTTTTCCTTCTCTAAAAATCTCAAAAATCCCCAAAAGTTGCCCGGAATAGTGGATTTTGGCTTATTTGAGTATCCACATTCCAATCCTCATAGGATTTATTCAGTTCCTTCATGGTTTATTTTCCTTCTTTTTGGACTCTCACCAAGATTTTCAGATTAATATGGACTTTTGTCAATGATATGGACCCAGATCTTTAAAAACCATTATTTTGCAAATTCTGTAAAACCCAAGTAGAATTGGACAAGGACCCTCTATGGTGATTTTGTAGACCTCCTCTTGGTAGAAAAAACCTATAAGTTTCATCCCAATCCATTTTAATGTGCTCTAATATGGCCAAAATAAAAAAATGGGCTCTAAACTTTCTTTTTTCTTTTTTTCAACTATGGAACAATTTTTCCTATGTGCAATTTGCACCATTGATCTCAAGTCAGAAGCAATATGGGTTGTTTATCTACTCTCTATCATCCATTGGTTACCGAAATTATCCTTTGTCATGCACAATGTTTCCCCAAACTGTTGACCTAATCGTCGGCCATCATCCCAACTCCCCGACGACCGACTTGCACACAACTCCAAACCGACCGACCTAGTCGTTGGTCGTTGGCGACCTCCATTGGTGAATGGAAATATCAAAAGCTTTGGTTGATGCTCAATCATTAGCCCATCGACGATCGACGATCCTCGATGGTTGTTGAATAGGATTTTCCCAAATTGGTCGATTTGACCATCAACCATCAACCACTTATGTTGGCTGACGTGGCATGGCACGTGGATGTTGACATGGCATGACATGTCATCCTAAGGTGTCAACTTGGATGTTGTGGCATGACACATGGATTATAGTGTGGCATGACATGTCATCATCCTATTTTCCCCATTATCCATCGACTAATTCTCTTGGGAAACTCGGACAACACGTCGACTTTGATCGATGTCGAACCATCGACACATCGAACATCGAAAACTTCTCTTGCTTTATTCAAACATACTTCGCTGAATTTTTCCGAACTTCAACCAATGACCCCTCCGCCATCGACAACTTTTATTGCTCGTTTGAGACACTTCGTCGAATCGATCGACGCCTGACCACTGGCCCATTGGCCATCGACGACTTCCATCGGCAATTAAAAACACTTTGATAGTTTCGGAAAACCCCCAACAATTGTCCATCGGTGGTCAAAGATGTCTTATGGTGGAATCAAACTCTTCACCATTTTGATCGATCCGTCCATCGACTGTCGATGATTTCTCTTGGTGAACTTTAACACTTAGAAAAATTTTGAATTTTCTCTGATTGATATTGGTTGTCGATCTGATCCCTTCACAATCCTTGATTTAATCTTGGTCGTTGATCTCATCAACATTTCAAATAGATGAATCCTTATGAATTTTTAAATTTATCATAGTGAATCCCAACCATCAATCTTGAGTTCAAAAGAGATCTCAGTCGTTGATCCACCAAATTGCCTGTAACTTTGCATGCGGTCATTAAAACTCGAATTTCGACCATTCCAGGTCGAATTTGTATCTGCAAATTCACCTCTCTACTCCATTAACCTTTTCAAACCATCCAAAGTCATTGAAACTCATATTTCACTCATGAAATTGGGGATTTTTCTCTAAAATATTTGTTTTTCCCCGAACCCGACACACACAAAATATGCAGTGATGAATTTCATGAATTCACGGTGATCTTGGCCCATACAAGATTGATGTTTGAACCGGAGATTTGATACCATAATTTAATGTCCCTCAACCCAATCGAGGGACATTACGGTGCAAAATATACATAAAAATGAATTTTATGCTAACTAAATTAATTCTTTTACTGTTAGTCGATTTCATGTAGCTTACAACTACGAAATTAAAATAGATTTAGTTGTTGTCCATAACCATAAAATATATGCATATAAAGAATGTTAATAATCAACATGAAATGCAACTAAACAACTCATTACAACAATACATAAATCATTATCATTTACACAGAGTTCATGCACAACAATAACACATAATTTAACACAACAACAAGATAAAACACTTATATTTTCACAATAGTTGTGCAACCAGTTGCTTGGGACGGACGTTCCACCTAACCATAGACTGAATTTTCCAAATCTCAATAGCCAATCACCCCCGATATGAGGCTAGAAATCCACAAAATAGGGTGGTCTCTCACAGTCCACTCACAGCTCCTAAAGCTCTCAACCCAACTGATATTCTCCTACATCTATCCTGATTTTCCACCATCTCACTTCCTCTTGACCTGTCCAACCCAAGGAATGTAACCCTTCACTGATCTCAATCCCTCGGGCATCCCATTTTTTAATTAGGGTCTCTTTGGCACATGTAATTAGGAATATCTCAGCTGGGAACTCAAGGGAAAATGCTACTAGGAAAACTATTAGCAAACCAAAAACAAGCACTTACTATTTTAGTGCAACTCACATAGGAGTTCATCCTTCAGGCATGAAAACCTGGCTATTCAGTTTTCCATCTCCAATTTGCTCCAATTATGCTCCATCTTTCTCTAGAATTCACCCTCCATGGTTTCATCAGCTTCAAGCTTTGTTTCTTGCTCTCCCCTTCTCTTCATGCACAAAAATTGAATGTGTAAAAATTGTTGTCTCAATCCATACAAATTTCCTCCCTTTGGATTGCATTTCTTGACTCACACTCTTCCCTAAGATGATTGTACTCAACCCCCATGTGCCCAATAACTTTGGGATGTAACCACTCATGCCCACCCTCTTACACGTATTCAATAATTGGCTTTGGGAACACTCAATTAGAAATGGGAAGTTTCATATACAAATAGAAAATTTAGGAAAATGAGTTGAATTAATAAACATGGGTATTTCCCCCTTGGACCCCTCTTGACCATTATCTTAGACACTCCCCCCTCTTATGGATCAATTCAGCCCCCATCTCTTTTCCATGTACCCCTTAAAATTTGGCATCACATTTTATTATAAAACTTGAAATACAATTCACATATTACATTTCTTTGGCCATAGCCACACATTATATCTACATAAGCATTAATTAAACTCAAGATTATAGTGGGGATGTTACAAGATAATGTGAAAATACAATAAAAAAATAGTTTTTCTCCTTTCCCTCCAACACTATTTACCCTTATGATTGACACCATCATCTTGAATCCTATTGATTCTTTTAAAGTTGATGTTAATAGCCACATTTTTTGTTTTGAGGCACATTTTTTACCTCAAAATTTCTCTAATGCACAAGGGTGATTGTGTTCTTCAATAGCTCCTACGGAAAGTGCAAAAGCAAGGATATTGGATGAGTTAATCCAAATCACCATTTAAAAGCCCAAATCTTCACTGAAAAAACCTAGTCCACAAACCAAGAAAAGAGTGCCCAAAAAAGTATAGTTCAACATCCAACAATGCCAATTGAGATAGCTAGACAACATTCCAGTTCTTGGAAACTTCATAGATCAAACAAAATTGTCACCACCCTATTTACTACTCAAAAACAATCATGACCACCCCAACAAACTATGAATCAACCTCAAACTAGATTCCATCCTAGCCCATCTAACTAGGTGGCATTGTTCCTTTGCATTAAAAGTTAGAGATATCCTACTTGTGTCTAGATCCTCCATCTAAGATAAACTAAAAATATTATCGTTGTAACCCAAATTCAAGTGTGTGTTGAGTACTTTGAAGGAGGGGGGAATAAAACCACTCTCCTTGGACTGCACCCACCACCATTTGTCACATAAATTCCATTACATGTGTTTTCTAATTTATTTCATCAAGGAATTAAGTGGATTTTGGGATTAACCTCATTAAAATTAAAACCCATTTTACCAATTTCACTGCCTCATTTTCCATGGAAGCTACACAAGTATTACATGAGAAAAGAACATGGAAATATTCAAACTTTATAGCAATCCATTTAATATGAGTAATAGTTCTAGAAATGGGAGAGAAATTTCAATAATTTGTCTTTCTTACTTGACCAAGGACAAGAGAGGAATCACCAAGAATCAATACATTCTTGATTTGCAAATTCTACAAGATGACCATTCCTTGATACAAAATGAGGACTTATACTTGACTGTTTGTTTCCACTTCTAGTCCCCAAGTGAATGAACGATGTAGTTTTGGTTTTGATTGAACCTTGGCTCGCACATTTCAAAGATCAGAGATTTGATATGGGCATCCATTATTGTGCATGTGTTTTTGTTCTTCTAGGAAAGGACGAGATGGTTTTCATAATTCTTAAGGGAAGAAGCCGAGGAAGGAGCTCCTACAAGTAATATCATCAAGACACAGACCATCCTTCAATCAATTCCATTTTGCGTCACGAAGATAACTCCTTGCCTAGGTTATTTTAATTCTTTCCTAAGCATAATCACCTGCAAATTCATTGTCTTTTAAGAATTAAAGGCTTTTTTTTAGAACTATTGTCATTGATTTTATAGAAGGTTATGTTCTTTTTCTAGGGTTTTGGGTCTCTCTTGAAACCCTCCATGTCATCATTCCTTCTGGGATTTACATTTCCATTGGGTTGTGGTTGGGTATTTTAGTTGGATTGTAGATTACCATTTTTTTCAGTGGAAATATTTGTTTCGATCCTCTTTCCAACATCAAGTTTTCCTCCTCGACGACTGTGGGTAATTCCTTCATCTATCCCTCTTTGAACGCCTAGTTGTGGTAATGTAGTGTGCTCACCTGAGATTTTGAAATTTGGGTCATTTTTTATGCCAACGCGAGTTCATTCTATGGTGATTGGTCTTTTGTGTGGCTAGGTTGTAAAATTGAACCCCTCATCTTTCAGGGTGATTGCATTGACATTGAATCTGAGAACCCTTTTGGTTATGGGAAGGGTGATTTAAATTATTCTAGATGCAATCTTATTATTCACTTGTGCATATGATTTGTTTGCTCCGAAATTGTCACAGTAAACAAGATTTCATCTAGGTTTTACTATAGCAAGTGGTGGTACTTTGTTTGCCCACATTGGGGTTTCGAATTTTGGGACATCCATTGGGGAAATTTTGGAAATTCGGGGAACCCTCTTCATCTCATTATGGATCCCCCTTGGAGTGAAATCAAGTGCATTATGTGAAAACATGAAGAAATAGTTGAGGGAAATAGGGTGAACTTTAGGCAAGTTTTAAGTAAGGTCAGTGAAATTGAACAGATTGTAAATACACTCCTAAAGCATATTGACACTTTAGAGTTGGAAAGACAAAGGACTAGTACCCTTGAGAAGACAACAATGATGCTCCTCTAGTGCATGGATACTCTAGAACATGAATGTCGGCAATTAAGAGCAATGGTGATGGTGCAACAATCCAATTCAGACTCAAATAACCAGAATACAGGAGTATCTCGTACAATAAACTCTGAAGAGGAACAAGGAGGATGGGATGTGGAACCTATGGAAATTGAAGATAATGATCCTAGCCAAGGTGAAGTTCGGGAGGCATTGGCCAATGAATCAATCCTTTGAATTATGTACTTCAAATGTGTTTTTTTGCTTGCACAATATGTTAAAGTATATAGCATCTTGACTGCACGAATGTATAAGAAGGACTTCAATATTTTTGATAGTAGGATAGCAGTCGAGGACTCATTTAGAAATGAGCCAAATTTTGTAAAAGTTTTGATTGTTGTTTTTCCATAGTGCAACCCCTTATATATACAAAAAAAAAAATAGTTTCATTTTTTAAAAATAAATATGGAAAAATGCATAGAAACAAAAAACCCTAGAAAACTACCCATGTTCGCTCGAGGGATGAAAAAATGGAAAGAAATTTGAAAAAAAATAGAATACTAAAAATTTTGTAAACCCCAAAGTAATAATCATATTATAAACCCTAAAATAACTCTTCTTCTGCAAGGTTGAGCGAGAAACAAGATGGTCCTAGGATCCCTTAGTTTTTGAAATTCTCTGGAGTTAACAATTTACCATGCACAAGAGTCCAACAAAAGTTGTTACTTTTAGGCAGACCATTAGAATTCCATATATATTTCCATATTTGTGGTCTAGGAGGTGGTTTGTAATACCCCTAGGCTGAACCCCAATGGTAAATGTAAATGTAATTATACATATAAGCTAATGAGTTGATTCTACAAGGTCTTTGGTTCGGTTCAATATGCCTTGAGTCAGTGTGCGTGAATATCATACCAAAAAGGTGCACACATTTTATAATGTATCACGCACATGTGTAAGTGCATGATGATGGTGCACCAAAAGAAGAGTGTGCACATCCCAGAGTTCCACGCACACCGTCTTGAGTGCGTGAACTTGAGGCCAAAGAGCCTTTGTATATATGTTTGTGTTTTATAAGTTGGTGAACCAGGTTATTATAGGCCAAAATGCTCATATTATTATTAGGCCAGAGAGCCTAGATGTTAAAGGCCAATGTGCCTATATTGTAGATTGTAAATCATACTCATATTATTAATAAAGTATACCATTGTTGCAGGCTGACCAAACAAAAGAGATGGGGGGATAAACTACACTATATAGGAAAGGGGGTTGAGAGTCTAGGAAAAGGGGCTAAGAAAGGGGGCCTAATCCCAATGGAATATTATATTAATATTCCTAAAAGGTTAAAGTATGGATATAACTTTATATATATCATAAGTTTCAAAATGGGGGAAAAGGGAGTCCCTCGGGTGCCATGTGTCATAAAAGGCACACACATATATAATAGGGATATTTAGTGTATTCTGAGGATTCTTTCATCATTCTTACCGTTCACCCATCTGTGTTATAATACATCTGTACCTGTACCTGAGTTTTGTTGCAGGTTGAAGAGGAAGGTTGTCAAGCCCGTGGTCGAAGAGATGGGTTGTCAAGCCCATGGCTGAAGAAGAGGGTTGTCAGGCCTGTAGGCATTTCTCTCCAGGTGAGAGATTTGTTGTGTCGAAGAAGCAGGTTGTCAGGCCCGTGAGTAGTGTCTCTGGGTGAGAAAATACTCGAAATTGTTCCCTAGTGCACTAGGCAGTAGCTACAGAGAATCTGAAACTTCCTATTTGGCATGTTGTTGAAGCCCCTAAAGGGAAGTGGGGCAGCCGAGGGACTGTTGAGCATAGAAGTGGCACACTTCCTGGGGTGGGACATGCATGTGGGGAATGAGAGACTGTAGGCTAGTTGCAATAGTTGGGCACCTTGGACTGAACAATTATGTTTTTTATCAGACCTTAGACTTGCTTAGTATTCCCTTTTCCCCGGTAGATTTTAGCCCCAGCTTGGGGGTGACCCACTACTGGGATTACGAGCAGTGTGGTCTATGGTTGGGGGGAACGTGGAAGGTCTGCATGCAGTTGCTTTTTATTTCATGAGATAAGTGTCTTTCATGTGCTTATTTCAATTTTTTTATGTGTGCAATTATGATTTTCTGTCAAGGAATCTTTTTTATTTAATTATGTATAAATTGTTATTGTTGCACGCATATTGGTCTTATTTCCGCTTAACTCTTTTCATATGCAAAATTCGGTATTTAATGTAATGGTATCAGAATTTAGAATTTTGGTTGGCATAGCCTAGCAGGGGGTTAGGGATGTTATATGGTTGTTGGATATTTTCTAGATAAATTTGATATGCATCCTTCGCTGAATAACATCCACCTAATGGTCCCAACCTTCTACTATCCTTGATCAAAATGCTAGTGAGTGTAACTCCTTGTAAGAGAGAGAACATACTTTCTACTTGGACTAAAATAGTTGAGGTCAGGTTTAATATCTTCCAATTTTGTCACCTTCCAAAGCTTGCAGAATCCCACTCAAATAAATAAAAAAGGATTTTGTGCCACAAGAAGAGAGCCATTCTTTGACATTTAGTAGCTTAGGATATGAGAAAAGAGGAGTTCTCCCCATAATTCAATCTTCCCAAAGATCTATAGATCTTCAATTTCCTGGGACCCACGACAAATAATCTTTGATTAAATTTCTTGAGGCTTTCCACAATTTCCATATAGATGAGCCCTTGATTTATGGATTCCCAATTGACCTGATGATATTTTTTTATCATTGAACTTCACTCCCTCCCACAATAATTTGCAAATTTCCTTACCAATTTGGTTCATGATACATGTAGGTGCTAACATGGTAGAGCCTTGATATATTTGCAAGGTTGAAAAGCACAAATTTTATTAAAACCACTTGTCCAACCAGAATTAACCATTGCAAACAATAGTATTTCATCTTCTCTTTAATTTTTTTTAAGAATATGCAACCAATCACCAGATTTCGGATACCCTAAGGTAATAGGAATCCCAATGTATTTAAAAGAAATCCAATTATTTATGCAAAAGAATTCCAAAATTCAAGCGATAAAATTCATCACAAGATGATAGATGTTTAAGAAAAAAATGTGACTCTTATTTTTATTAGTCTTGGTCACGCCTCAGACTATAGCAGTCACTTTTTGTGTTGACCGCAATTTTGTTTTTACGTTGACCACAAATTTCATGCTTGTTTCCATAGTTCAACTTTGTTGCAAGCGATTCAATTTTTTTCTTGGCTTTCGATTGGTCCTTCAAAACAACATCTTATTGTTGAGTTGGTGATGGAAATTTACTAGGAAATTTAATTCCACACATTTAGCAGATGGTTGGAACATGTGTCTGTACATGTGCGAAACTGGTGCATGTATAGGTGTGGAACATGTGCATGTACGAGTCTCAAAGTGGGGACATTTAAAGTTGTGGGCCAGACATTTTTTCTTTCATATATATATATATATATATATATATATATATATATATATATATATATATATATATATATATATATATATATATATTGATTTTAATACCAATTAACAGACATACTTGTTCGGGGATAAACATGTGTGTGGATATACTTGTGCGGAGGTGAGGGAAAATCGTCAAAGAATTTTTTTTTGCACATAAGCAACAACACATTGCACATTGCAATATTAAATAATTAATAAATAATATTAAATAATTAATTATTTAATAAAGAATAAATAGTGTTTTTACTCCTATATGCACCACTAACAGACATACCTGTGTGGGGATATATATGTGCGGAGGTGACATACTTGTGTGGGGATATCCCTATTCGGAGGTGCGAACAAATTGACAAAGCAACAGTCTCCACACATAAGCAATGTATTGCAATATTAAATAATTATTAATTATTTAATATTAAATAGTTAATAATTAATTATTTAATAAATTCTACATTTCATATTGTGTATTATTAATGACTAATTAATAAATAATATTAAATAATTAGTTAATTAATAAATAATAAATAGTTTTTTTACTGGTAGTTTTTTTAATTATTTGTATAGGATTATATTAAAAAAATCTAAAAATATTTTTTACACCAACTAGTGGCCCCG
>ML787572.1:0-11286 GCA_009831015.1 Picea engelmannii
ACTATTGACATCAATGAAAATTTCATCTATGATAAATCAACAATGAAAATTCATCATAACATCTTATCATCACATCATCACATCATAATGACATCCACTGTTGACATCAATGACAACATATCAATGACAATATGTCCAACAATCTCCCCCTTTGTCATTGATGGAAACACACCAACTTCATACACAATCTCCCCTTATGATGATGCTTTTCTCTATGAATTTACTCTCCCCCTTTGACATCAATGTAAAAGTGTTTCTCCCCTTATGATCAACCTCTGTCTATCTGCATTTTGTTGACCAAAATATGAGCTTGGGTAACTCTCCCTACATTCATTCTCTATCTTCCATAATTGTATGACTCCCCCTGTCAATATGCTCCCTCTTCCTCTGACTACTCTCCCCCTTTGTTTTTGAAAGGGTAACTCTTCCTAACAAGGTCTCTTCTCCTATTGATTTTAAAAACTCTTGGCATAATCCTTTGATTTTGTAGAACCCAATTTAAACTTCCTTTTTTTTTCTTTTTTTTTGTATTTTCTTTCTTTAGCTAACAAATTAAGACTTCATCGGAATTTGATATTGTCCCATATTATTCTATAGGTACTTCCTTTTCTTGAGATTGATTTATCTCATATTGAATTTCACATTCTTTATTAGGACTTTTACCCATCATGTTCTTATTATTAGTTTCTTCATTTTCAGGTGTAATAACATATTTCTTGCTTTCTCCTTCATATTTTCTTCTCCATATCTTTCCGTGAGATATTCTATTTTTTGGATCTTCTCTTTCTAATTTTGTTTTTGGAGATTTGTCATCTCCTTTCTTCTTCCAACTTTTATTAGGATTTTTCATTGACTTGAATGACTTATTCAAATATTGAATTTTTGTGTTCTTGTAGTTTTTGGATTTGTGTCCAAACCTATCACAATTAAAACATCTCATTGTATGACAAAATTTTGTAGTGTGCCCAACAATATTACATCTCCAACATCTAATTGAGTTTTTGGATTTTATTGTATATCCTTTCTCTAGTTTCTTGCAGTCCATTGCTTTATGGCCAAAGCTATGACAAGAAAAGAAATATCCATTGAAGGTGTTTCCATTCTTGATTTTATTTTGTCTTGAAGGATCTATCATTTGATTTTATTCATCCTTTTTACTTCTATAGTTGTCTTCCTTAACAAAATTCATGACTTATAATTGATTTGTACTTGCAGTTTTTCCTTTTAAGAAGGATGATCCTTTTTCATGTTTGTAAATGGTGCTCCATTTGTTATTTTCTTCTTTCTTATTGTATCCAAGACTAGTTTTTTCATAAGTTGATCTTTGGATATTCCAAATCTTATCGAGGATAGCTAAGCTATTTTAGAAATTAACAATCTTATTTGTCTTTTCATTCATATTTTTGAGATTGATTATTTCTAACTTCAATATTTGACACAATTCTTCCTTTTTAGTCAACTGAATCTTAAGGGCTTCTTCTACTTCTTTAGCATGTTCAAGTTGAGTATTTTGATTGATGATTATTTCTTCTGTCTCATCCAAGACTTATTTTCATTTAATATTTTTTTTATATGTCTTCAATTCTTCCATATCTTTTGTTAGATCAAAAACTTTAGTTTTCAATATTTTGATTTCTTCCTCGTATTCTAGATGAATCCTTTTTAGGTTGATGGCTTCTAACTCAAACATTTGGCATGATTCTTCCTTTTTAGATATTTGGATATTTTTGGCTTCCTCCTTTTTCTTATATTCTTCAATTTGAGTGATCATATTTGCAATAGTACTTTCATTTATCTTTTTGAAATTGATGATTTCCAATTCCAACATGTGGTAAGATTTTTCTTTCCTTGTTAACTACATCTTTAGGTCTTCTTTACTTTCTTTAATTTCCTAAATTTGAGTGTTTGACTTCTCAACCTCCTTTCTAAGATTCACAACTTCTGCTTCCATCTTATGACATGATTCTTCCATTTTGTTCAACTGGTTCCTCACTACCTTCTCTCTTCTTTTGGCTTCTTCAAGTTGGGTTTTCAGATTGACATTTCTTTCTCTTAGATCTTTTAGATCTTCAAGGTTTCTATTAAGTTCATCATCTTCCTTCTTTTCTTCTTTTGCTTGATTGATTTCATTCTTCAATTTCTCAATATCCTCTTCTTTTTCTTCTAACTGAACATTTTGCTCAGATATGATTTTTTCATTATCTTTGAGAATTTCCTTTATTTCCATGATATGTTTTTAACTCTTTTCAAGAAATTCTTAAGTGTAGTCATGAAGAAAACTATAGTCTAAATCATTATGATCAAAGTGGTATACATAGAGACTCCAATCAACTTTATGTTTGGCCTTTGATAGTTCTTCTTCTACTTCATCCATGGGATAAATCTTAACATAACATTCTTATTATTATTTTAGTACTTATTTTCTTTTATTTTCATGTTTCTTTAATTCTTCCATTTCTTTTATTAGATTAGTAACTTCGGTTTTCAAACTTTTGATCTCTTCTTATTTGTTTTCTAGTTGAAACTTTTGTCCATGATTTTCATGGTTAGATTGATCTAACTGTTGTTATAGCATCATATCTTTCTGTTGGAGTTTCTCCAAATCTTCTAGAGTGCACATAGTTGTGGACTCAAGATGATCAAGAACATCATTAGTAACTTCAATATATAGACCATTTAATGGTTCCATACTAATCACTTCAAATGTAGTTATAACATCAGTCTTAAAATCTAATAGTTTTTCTTTAGTGAATATTGAGGTAATCCTCAATTCCTTGATGAGGTTGTCTTCCTCATTGTTTACTAAGATCAAATCATGCATTTCATTAAGATTAGAAATCTTTTTCTCTGAACTATGTTCTTCAATTTGATTGCAATTTTTATTTTCTTTATCTTCTTCATTATATTGATAAGAAATATCTTCTTATGAGTCTTGTTGCTCACTTTGATTGGATTTCTCTTCTTTTTTTGTTTCATTCCGACAACAATTTTATAGTTGGAGCCATAATTCTTTAGCAGATTTGTAGTGCCTCATATTTTCTCTGACTTGGTATGACAATCCATCCTAAATTTCTTTTAAGGCTACTGAATTGTTTCTCATTGATTCATTTGTAGTTTTTTATTTTCTCTTTGAAGTAGTTAAGTTTCAAGGTTTACTTACTACCGAATCCCAAACTCCATATCCTCTTGATTTCAAATATATTTTCATATTTTCCCTCCATGATAAATAATTTGTTCCATCAAATAAGGAAGCTTCATTTGTGGAGATAACGATTTGTCCACCCATTTCTTCTAAATATACCTTTAGTGTTTAAATTGTGCTGAAGGAACCCCCTCCGATACCAATTGTTTAAATGGGTACTTGACACTGAGAGCGAGGGGGGTGAATCAGTGTCACAAAACTTTGCACAATTTTCCACTTTTCACAAATTAACCGAAAACCAAATATTTATTTCATTTTCTTAATCAATATATATAAAAGAATAAATATTTTATTTATTAAATAACTTGAATGAATACATAAGATCAATCTTTGAATATCATATTCGTACAATTATGAGATACCCAGCTCTCTATTACAAGACCCAGCATGTAGTTCTTAGATCCAACTGAGAAATGAGGAATTCAACCCTGATAACAAGTCCCATATTGTTGATCTCAGATCCAACTGAGATGTGAGGAATCCAATCCTCATACAAGACCCATCTTGTAAATAGGCACCAACCTGATAGAATGAACTTTCATTCAATCCATTATATATAAATATATAGACTTCAACAAATTCAACTACACTTCTTATCACCATTCCCTCTTGTTTATATAGTCTTCCAACTAGTGTGAATTTGAATCATTGTGTCTTTTGATATTTGAACCATTGTACCTTTTCATTTAAAATGATAATATCAATCTTTAATTATTATCATTTTTCCTTTTATCCTTTATTCATAATGCTCATGAATTAACTATCTTTTAATCATGAATATGTGTCGGTTCTTTTGTCTTCATGAGTTGATCCCATACATGGATAGACTCATCATATCATTCTCATGCTTCTGTTGCATTCTCTGTTCACCAACAGATCATATTTTCTATCTTATCGATTCTCTCTAATGTTCTAGTGTTAACTCTCTGTCGAATTAAATCTGTAAGAGGCGCTTCCCTCAGACCATTTTCATATGATCGCAAGCATAGAACCACGGGATTATAAATTTAAGCGCTGCCTCATTTTACCCTTATTTCTCTATTCCATACCACTGCAGGTGGTGACCAGGCGCTAGGCCAAATAAGTGCTTGATCATTTGTCAATATCAACGGTAATGTTTTAACTGTATGATGAGATGGATGACTATCATTATTTTGAAACTTCATCCTTCACAACTTTCAGTCTCTTTAGTATTTCAAATCTCTGAAGAAAATTTCTTTGAAGTATATCAAACAACCATTATTCATTCTTTCGTTAGTTGGATGATCCTGGCTTGTCCAAAGGTTTCGAACAAATCAATGATTACGACTTAATCAAGAGTTGAGATGAAGGACTCTCATTTATTTCGGAACTTTGACTATTCCATATATGTTATCCATCCACTCTACTAGATCAATGGTCAAGAACACTCTCGAAGTGTCCTTCATATCAGACGACTCATGTCCACTTTGGAATTTCGGCCTTCGAGACTTTGGGACTTTGTCCTTCACGATTTCAGCACTTCAACCTTCGGGACTTCAGAAATTTGTCCTTCGAGACTTCCTCCCTTTGGTACTTTGGGAATTAGGTCATTTGTTGGTGGTGAAACTCTCAAAGTAAATATCCCAGTGTGACGTAACTTAGCTACGTCACTTGTTGACATGGCACGGGCCGAGTGGCAGCCACGTGTCACTCAGATTCATGATTTACACGTACCTGAACTATAGATTTCATATTGACACTTTCCATTATCTAATGGTGTCATATGTCCTTTCTGACATGGTCTGTTGATGTAGATCTCCCGATTTGGCACATATTCATCTCCTTGATCTAACGGTCAAAATACTATCCAAAATGTATCTCAGATTGACGGCTGAGAGTGACATCGAAATTTTGGATTTCAGGACTTCGGGTAATTTGATCTCTCCACTTCACAATTCTTCCGAAGTGAGATTCCCCAAAGTGTAACCTCCTCACAAATTTTAACTCGAAATGAATGATGTTCGTTGATCATGATCTTAGATCGACGGCTCGATCTATCTGCGATGTTACTTTGCCTTGGTTTAAATCCAACGGCCCTTCATCTTTTCTTATCCTATTCTTTAACTTTAAAATGATCCAACAGTTGTTGGATACTCAGGTATTCGATATCTCATCCCTTGCTAATCCTATCCTTCCACTTAAATTGATCTGACGGCTTACAAGAATTCGGGTAATCGAGATCTCAACCTTTTTGCTTATCCTATCCTTCCACTCAAAAGTGATCCAACGACTATCGGGTATCTGGGTAATCTAGATCTCATATCTCAACCCTTTCTTATCCTATATTTCCACTTAAAGTGATCCAATGGCTCGAGAAGTCTCTCGAAGTAGATCAATAATCAAGGATGATTGTGGGGTCCTCAACTAGCATGATATTTAAGACTATTGTTGAGTTCCACAATGGAAAATTCATTGTTTGTAGTGGAACTAATTCTAACCATAGATATATTGTCAAGTGACCATCGATGGTCGATGTGTATCGCGGAACCAAAACTTGCGAGTGGTTTAATTCGTCACCCAAGCTCCACAATTGAATTTTTGTGATTGTTGGTGAGTCAACCACAATCATCCATCTTTGAATCTATGAGATCTGAGGGTCCTAACTAATTGCGGGATTGGAAAAAACATGTTGTTTTTATTCTCCTCTCGCTCTCTGCAATATATCCCTTTCATTGATCTAGTGCTTGCGTATCCGACGGTTACAACTTGATCTGATCATTGATCAATCCTCTAATGGTCCTTTAAGCCTACGGTCACTCATATGACCGACGTTCGTTACATGAGACGATCAACACCATAAATTTCTTGATCGAACGATTGTTGAGGCTTCTCACTTTTTCCTATGCATCGATCGACTTCTCAATCTTTCCATCGATCCTGACGACATTTCTACAATGCGCTCTTTCTTCTGAACTTTGATCTTTGTTCACTAACCTTCCTAAGATTTAATATTTGGAATATTGTCATATTGTTTGACATTCTCATCCTTTGCATACTTTCAATGCACTTTTCCTTATGAGCTTTTAACTCTGCATACTATTTGACATTCTTTGCTAACTGATATACAGTTGACATCAATGAAAATTTCATCTATGATAAATCAACAATGACAATTCATCATAATAGCTTATCATCACATCATACTGACATCGACTGTTGACATGAATGACAACATATTAATGACAATATGTCCAAAAGTATTGTCTCTAAAAGGAATAATGTGTCTTTATCTAGCTCACAAATATGATCAATTATATATACTAATTTAAGCTTATCGGTTGCTAAATACATATTAAACTTGTGTTTAAGCTTCTTGATCGTTAAATACATACTAAACTTGTGTTTAATCTTCTCAGTTGCTAAATACATATTAAAATTGTGTGTAGATGGATCTAAGTGAGTTTCATTTCAATTCCTTTTTAAACATTCTTTTCAATTATTTGTGGTGTGGAGAGAATATCACACAACAACTGAAATTGAAACTATGGAGAGCACGCTAAAATTGAAAGTCCTGAGAGAACACAAGTATTTTGTCCCTTTGTTAATTTAAATTTTCTATAGTATCTGTCAACCTAAGATTATTTCAATTGCATATTTAGGAATCTAATGGGCATGAAGAAAATTAAATAATTTAATTTTTTCCATGCTCGTTGGATGGCCCAAATCTGTAATATTTTTTCATGGTGTCACTTTACATTTTCATATTCTCTTTGTCTAGCAAAACTTTCTAATTTGTATGGAAAACTAAGATAGTGTAGTGGGAAACAACATGGAAGGCATTACCTTAGCCCGTGGATTGGAATATTTACCACATCTCATTGCAGTAACAGTGTATGTGTGTTCTCTTATGTTTTGGGGTTGAGTATCGATGCAGCAGGAAAATGATATTGTAAGGATGTTATCTCTTACATAGGTGCACTTAACAAAATATAAATATATATATAATTGAGAGTGATTGATTGCCTTTGTAGATCGATCCAAACAAAAATATTCTTTAGAATATTGAATATAACTTTGGTAATGGAATTGGAGAACCTCTGACATTTTTACTCGTGTCTAGAAATATTCAGAAGGATTACTTCTATGACACAACCTCGACATTGTTAAGTGCATTGATAACCATTTATTATTTATCAATTAATCTTTGAAATGAGAATTACTAAATATAATTTAATGTTAAAAGGATGCCAATGTGGCTTCTTTGTTACTCTAACCATTTCCAAACATTGCAATGATGAACATGATCCTAGAGACCATAGAAGAGCGTTATGGGATTCTTCCAAGAGTTTAAGTCAAAACTACTAAATATAATGCGTTCTCTCTTACCAAGCTAGAAGAGATCATAACCAATTCGCCACTAAAGAAGGTTTACAGTCTCAACTCAGACCATATTCCATTCTTCTCTACACCAGAGAATTTGCATAGTCGTTTATTAGAGATCGTCAACACATACTACTTATAATTGCAATTAATTACATCTACATTGAAGAGAAAAACTTCATAGGCTTGAAGAAAATCATAAATAATATGGTTGGTGACTTATTAGGTTTCTTTCTATGGATGTATTTAACATGTTAGATAGGAGAATATGTCAGTAGTTTTAACACGAGAGATAAAGAATAAATTTTCAATTATATCAAGCTTATGTGCTTGTAGGATGGAATGTTATCTTCTCCACCTAGGTTCTATTTCTCAGATAGAAGGATGTTATTCATTCCTACGCATTATTTTCTCCTTTACTTATTAGAATTGTCATTTATTTGTGTCTTATTGTCGCTTTGTTGATTTTTTTCTCCTTATATGAATGCATTCATTATATTGATATATTGTTAAGAAATATCTTCATGTCGATGAAGTATGCCTTCCTCTTTCCCCATTTTCCTCATCATTTCATTATGTTAGGCTATCCTTTTGTAAACAATCCACTCATTAGCTTGAACACCTAGACCCAACTACCACATCATCAAACATGTGTCATGCCACATAATCAAGGATTCCACTCAGCAAGGATTGTGATATTTAAAAAAAAATAAGTCTGGGAAAGGTGAAAAAGGACAAAGTGTTCAATTCTAGATTGTTGCATAAGGTAACTGGAGAATTAGATTTCAAATATGAAAGTTTTTTAGTGGTCTCCATTAGAGATACTATCTATACGAATAAAAAAATTTCCCTATCTCCTCACAGAATTTATTCTACATGTGTCTAAAGATGGATTTTGAGGATTATTGTACCATTCAGACAATACAAAAAGGGGTAAAACTGCTAACTTTAGGAAGCCATAACTTTCTACTAAGAGATCATAATTGAGCAAGAAATTATTCAATAGAAACCTATTCGAGAGAGGAACGATTTTATTCACCCAAAATTTAGATTTGGGTAGAATAATTTCTGACCAAATCAAAAGAATGCATGTGGTGGACTTAAAGAGATGGGAATGATGTGTAATTTCTAGAATTGTTATTATTTGTTTAATCTAACACAATCTTGTTGGATACACATTTTTTATAAATAAGGATACAATAATAATAGAGTAGGTACAGTATGAGGACTATAGATATGGAGGATGTAGAGGGAACCTACAACCATGAGGATGAATTCATGGAGTTGCATATTGGTTTGGGTAATGTAGAAACTGAATCAAATGGATGTAAAGAGGAAAAGTAGGAAACATAGATTTAGTGGACACAGTGAGAATATTATAAAGAGATTTTTTGATCTATATAATAGATAATGAAAGAATTATGAAAGTTCATGATAAGCATAACCACATCAAAACTTAGTTGTTATAGAGTTTGAACATCTTGCATAAGAATATAGACAAAGAATCGGATTCAAGGAAGGCATAAGAACACAAATATCATGCCAGACAAGAGGAAGCTATAAGTGTTAGGTACTCTAGTAGTGCTAGTAGACATCATCACCATTCAAATAGAAACTCATCTACAAGGTCACAGTTAGTCTCAGAGTCATAAATTAGTCCCATTTTGTCTTATTTCATACATCATAAAAGGAGGTGTGAAGCAGGTGATTTTCAAGGAGAGTTGAGGAAGATCAAGCCAACTATAATTGATGGTGAGCATAAGAAAGATAAAGATGAATAATGTTAGTTGTTGGGAATGAGGAAATACTTCCAATTGCACAATTATTCCTCATGGGTATAATATAGATTTGAAATCTATCATACTAAAGGAAAAGAATCAATGTGGTGGGACTAGCTCAAACAAGTTAAGAACATTGATGAGAAAAGGATCACATGAACGAAGTTCAAAAACTATTTTCAGAAGAAATACTTGTTAGGGAATTATTATGATAAGAAGATGAAAGAGTTATTTGAACTCAATATTGGAAGCTTGAAAATGGATGAGTATGAGAGGAAGTTCCTTGAATTACTAAGGTATGTTGGCTTGATAAAGGATGAGAAATTCAAAATTCAAATATTTTTGAGTGGGACACCTTCTTTCAACAACGATAAGATACATTATGATGAGACCTCATCCAAGGACACTAGAATATTCCATAATGAAAACAAAGTGTCTTTGTGAGAATAATAAAGGAAGGAAAGTTTTCCAAAAGGCTTTGGATTACAAAAAGAAAATAAAGATGGAGAAAACGAAGAAAGCATATAAGCCACCATTTTTCAGAAACAGTTCTCAGGGACAACTAACAAAAAATGAGCCCGGGAGGATAGAGTATTTGGCAAAAAGGACAAGATACCAACCCATAAAATGTTGAGGATGTAAGGGATACCATATGTATAGATATTTCCCTAAAAAAGGAGAAAATATGAGGATTTTTCACAATATATAGCAAGATTATACAATTGAAGACATGGATAGAAGCATGTCAAGGATTTATGCAACCTTGGACAACAAGCAAGAAAAATACCAATATCATGTGATTGAAGTATAATGTAATATTAATAATCAACCCATGGCCATTTTAATTGATTCTGGAGCTAGCCATAGCAACACAGATCTTAATTTTATTGAGAGATTTCATTTGCAAACAAGCACGCATGGGAAATATTGGTTGCTTTAGCTAGCTACTGGAGTGAAGAAAAGGATCAATGAATTGGTTAATGATTGTTTAATGGACATGAATGGAATAAACACAAAGGAACATTTGAATATTTAATAATCCAGATAAATAAATTATCATAACAAAATAGAAGTACACACCATGTACATAATGTGAGAGTGGAGAACAACTCCAAGATAGATAAGCTATACTAACTTCTTAAATAAAAGGAGTACCTCCTCCAATTAACTAAATAAATGTATACATCACAATTCACCTACCTACAATAATGAATATGTGATCTTTATATATACCTATTCACACCTACACATGAAGCCCATTCACTATTAGGATGACCCCTATTACATATATATTTACACATTATATGTGTTAAAAAAACAAGGTTGCAGAGAAATAAAGTAAAATAAAAAAATGCGGAAATAAAACATAGAAGATACACAATACAATGGATACACAGATATACATGGTTCACCCAGTGTGGGCTATGTCCACCAGATAAATTTTCAGGTCCTTCCTTTTTATTATCCATCAAATGAAGGGATACAACCTACAACACACTCATTGTAACTTCCTCTTCTTTCTCTCACAGTCTCCTCTCTCATAATACAATATTCGCAATGATGCATAGATGAAATAAATTTCCCTCATAAAAGAGGGTTTCCTTCTAGAGAAAAAAAACCCTAACATAACTTTTACCGTCAGATCTACGACCTTATAATGAAGGGTCTAGATTTACTATGAAATTACAATATACATTTACAAGGTAATTTTTCCTTTGGGAGCCTGCTTTCCCCTGAACCCTTCAAGGGGGGAAATCCCCCTTGCAACCCCCCCGCATGGAGGGGTGTACAATATTCCTAGGTGTACAGTATTCATGGGGTATAAACATGGCTGAAAACAAATACCTATGAAACATGAAGATAATTAGGCTCCACAACCAACAATCTCCCACTTTGAGACTAATCACAACAACTCCACTGTTGTTGTACCTGCTGGACTATACTCCACCTTGGACCTGGAAAATT
>ML787572.1:18883-38286 GCA_009831015.1 Picea engelmannii
CCACAAACCTTATATTACATGGAGTGTAACTCCAAAAATACAACGACCCACAAGCTAATTTTTTTACCACAGATACTTGGATATATTTCCTCAATGGAATAGAAATTTCACCATCTGAATAATTCTAGAAAAAAAATTATTGCGAAAATGGTGAGATGACCTGTAAATAACATACCTTAGAAAGCATCATCAAAATAATTTATCCTTCCTTGAATTTCATCCTTATTTTCTTCACCTTCCTTCAAAAATTCAGCTTATATATCCTTTGGTTACCTCAGAAACTTATAGGTATTCAATATGCTCAAGTGTATATAAAATGAGAGAGCCTTTCCTCTTATTTATACTCTCCAAGTAGCTTCCTTAAAAACATCTTCTAGGTCACTTTGCCCACTTTCCTTATTTTAGGGTTAACCCACTTCTAATTTCTCCATTAAATTTATTATTTAAATAATTTATTTTGTATTCACTTTGAAGTATAATAAACTCATCAATTCACTTTATTATTTACCTTCTAAAATCTCTTAAACCACTTTGACTACTTTGACCTTTTGGGGCTTCTAGATGACAAAAGAGGGTCCTCCAACTTCGTAACGCCATAACTCTCAAACTATGAGGAGTTATGTGGAGTTCTACATAACACTAGAAATGGAATGAAATGTACCATACCTATAGAATAGTATTACCTAAAAAAATATCAAAACTCATACCATTATCCATCAAACAAACTTGGGTCCATTAGCCAAACCTGGGTTCTCCAACTTCTCATGGCCATAACTCTCTAACCTTGGGGAGTTATGTGACATTCCACATACCACCGAAAATGGTATGACAAGCACTATCCATATAGGATAATTTCAATGAAAAAATTATTGACCTTTATCTCATTATTCCACAAATAAGAATGGGTTATCTAACCATACTTCTAGGATAACTCAATCTGCAAGGCGTCTTCCTGTGAGGGATTTCACCATAAGGGGACCACTTTGGAGTTCATCCATTTCTATTTATTATAAACCATGACAAGACAATAATGATTCATATTTACATCAAACAATATTGGGTCCATTACCCAACCTTTGTGTTATTGGGCTTTATTCAAGGGTTGACATCAATGACAACCAACCTTAATCAACAATATCCCCCTTTGACATTGATGGAAACACTCGGATACAATACTGAAATCATATCACTCATGCTCTCCCTAGAAACATGCCTTTGTCCTCTGAATCTGATAAATTTTCTCCCCCTAGAACCATGCCTCTGTCCTCTACATTTGATAAATCTCTCCCCCTTTGTCATCAATGGAAAAGGTATATTTTCATCCGGGGTTTCTCCCCCTAACTAAACTATCTTCTTATGGTGCTTCCTCATGTACATATAAGACATATAAGATAAGAATTTGAAAGAATTCATTTTGGAGTAGAAATAACTCTGATTCTCTGGTGAAGATACTCAAAGGTTTCCCGTGGAAGTGGTTTTGTAAAGAAGTCTACCACATGTTCTTTTGTGCCCACATACTCAACTTTGATATTCTTTTCTGCAACCTGTTCCCATAAAAAGTGATATTTGATTGGAATGTGCTTCGTCTTAGACTGCATCACCAGATTCTTTGATATATTGATGGCACTTGTATTATCACAATATATTGGAATGGGCTCATCATACTCAACCTGTATATCTGTCAGAGTTTGTTTCATCCAAATAACTTGTGTACAACATGATGTTGTTGCAATGTACTATGCCTCGGCTATAGATAATGATACTAAGGATTGTTTATTGCTTATCCATGATACTAAACACTCACCCAAGTAGAATTTTGCTCCATTGGTGCTTCGTCAGTCATCAATACAACCTGCCCAATCTGCATCTGTGTAGGAAATAAGTGATAGATCCTTTCCTTTTGGATACCATAATCCAAACTCTTATGTTCCTTTGATCTATATGAAAATCATCTTCACTACTAATACATGTGATTCCTTTGTTGCTGCTTGAAATCGTGCCACATTTCCAACTGCCTCCATTACATCTGGTCTGGATGTCGTCACATGTAGTAGGTTGTCAATCATTGACCTATATTTCCTCTGATCTGTAGACTTCGAATCATCATCTTTGATCAAATTGCAACTGGTTTGCATGGGAGTGATAATTGGTTTGCAATCTTCCATACCGAACCTTTTTATAATTTATCTGATATACTTGGTTTGAAAAATAAAAATTCTGTGGTTTCTTTGGCATATCTAAAGTCCCGAAAAGAATGATAGTTCTCCAAGTAACAACATTTCAAATTCATTATGCATATATTTTGCAAATTTATGGCTTAACATGTCATCATCACTACCAAAAATAATATCATCAACATAAACTTCAATTAATAAAATATTATCTTGACTTACCTTGATGTAGAGGTTGTTGTCTACACTTCATTTTCTGAACCCTGCCTACTGCAGATACTTATCCAGTCTAGAGTACCATGCTCTAGGAGCCTGTTTTAGACCATGCAAGGCCTTTTTTAATTTACACACATAATCTACGTTTTCTGACAACTGAAATCCTTCTGGTTGTTCAATGTATACTTATTCTTCAAGTTCCCCATTCAGAAAAGTTGATTTTACGTCCATTTGATACATTTTAATATTTTTGGAACATGCATAAGCTAAAATCAAACGGATTGCTTCCATTCTGGCAACTGGGGTAAATGTCTCTTCAAAGTCGATTCCTTTAACATGTGCATATCCTTTACATACCAATCTATATTTGTTCCTTGTAACATGTCCATATTCATTCAATTTATTCCTGAAGACCCACTTTGTGTCGATCAAATTATTATTCTTTGGTCTTGGAACCAATTCCCAAGCCTCATTTTTGTCTATTTGATCCAATTCTCCATCCATGGCCTTATTCCAAGATTCATCCTTGCTGGATTCTTCAATATAGTTTGGTTCAATTGTAGATAAGAGTGCTAGGTGTGTTTGTTCTAGTGAACAGATTCTTCTTTTAGTCTCAACTCCTGCATCTTTGTTTTTGATAATTTGATCTGAAGGATGTTTCTTCTGTACTCATTTACTGGGTGTCTTTGGAGACACTTGTTGAACTTTCTCTTTTGCTTCTGTTGGATTCTCTTCATCTTCCTCTTCTACTTATTTTTCATCTTCTACTTCTTCTTCTAAGGGTTGTTTCATTTATTCATTTTCTTCCTCTGATTATGGTCTGCCTGTTTCATCAATTGTTATGTTGATGCTTTCCACAACTTTGTTCAATCTTAGATTGTAACACTTGTATGATTTCCTTGTACTTGAGTAACCAAAAAGTACTCATTTGTCCACACGAGAGTCAAATTTTCCCATTTCACCATCTTCTCTTTCGATATAGCATTTGCTTCCAAAAACTCTGAAGTGCTTTAAATTTGTTGGTCTTCCTTTCGATAGTTCATAAGGAGTTTTGTTAGTGTTGTTTTTGAGAATTACTCTGTTTTGAATGTGAATTGTTGTATGCATTGCATGTGTCCAAAAAATATCTTTCAATTTCGAATCCATTAACATTGTTTGAGCCATTTCATGTACTATCCTGTTCTTTCTTTCAACAACTCCATTCTGTTGAGGTGTCCTAGCAACAAATAATTTCATTTTTATTCCATGATTGTTGCAGTAGTCCATAAATTCCTTTGAGGTGAACTCTCCTCCATTATCAGATCTCAAGCATTTGATTTTTGAATCCATTTCATTTTCAACCATTTCCTTGTAGAACTTGAAGTTTTCATAAGCTTTTGACTTATTCTTGAGAAAGAAAATTGCAGTCAATCTTGTATAATCATCAATTAATAACATGAAGTATTTCTCACCTTTTAAGCCCGTTGTTTTAGTTGGTCCAACTAGATCAGTATGCACCATTTCCAGTGGTCTTTTCGTTGAATATTCCTTTTATTTAAACCTGGTCTTTGTTTGCTTTTCTTGTTGACAATGCTTGCATAAAGTGTTGGTTGGTTTCGTGATCTGGCGAATTTCTCTAACTGCTTCTATTTTGTTGACTTTGAAAAGGTTATAAAAATGTATGTGCCCCATTTTTCTGTTCCATAGCTAACTTTCATCTTCCTTTCCTAGACAACACTTTTCATTTCCAATTTCACTTAACACATATATGTTGCTTGAAGTTCTTGCAGCTGTAGCGACCAATTTCCCTTAACCTTATTTTCTTATCTCACACTTTTGTGAATCGAAAGTATTTGTATGACCTTGGTCACACATTTGACTCACACTTAGAAGATTATGTTTCATATCTTCTACTAGTAGAACATTTTTTGTCTTTTCATTCTTGTTCCCAATTCAGACCGTGCCTTTTCCAATGATTTTGGTTGAATCATCATTTCCGAAGGAGACTGATCCATCTCTTTCCTTTTGTGATGTAAGAAACTTGTCTCTATCACCTGTCATGTGTTTTGAACATCCACTGTCAACATACCAACCACATTTCTTCTGCTTAGCTGTTAGAGAAAATGTGCATTCTTCATTGCTATATTGATCTTTCTTTCTTATCCATGTCATTTTCTAAGGTTCATGTCTGTGACTGTTGTTATTCTGTTGAGGTTCTTTAAGAAGGGCTATCATTCTGAAATCTTTGGCCATGTGTCCAAAATTTTTACATTTGTAACATTCCACTTCATTTCTCAAAGATTCAAACATGTTGTAACTTATTCTCTGTGTTTCACTAGGTCTTCTTGAATAACCCCTTTGTGTATGACTCTCAAAGTTGTTATTTTTCCTGTTGTTAGCTCTGCAATTCACATCTTTATGTCCAAAATTATTACATGCATAACATAAACCAAAAAATATAGTTTGATACCTGGGAGTTGAAGAACTTCTGAAAAGAGGTGATCTTATGAATCATTCTTCTTCTTGAGGCCTATCTGTCTATTTTTATTCTGAAATTTGAATCTTCTTTGTGGAGGAGTGTCCTTGTAATCTTCCTTGTATATATTCCTATCCCCTTTGATTGTTTCTTCATGACTTTTTGGATATGTTTCTTGTTCTATTGTTTTGGAGCTTGATCCCTTTTCTGTCTGATTGTATCCAAGTCTAGACTTGTCAAGATGAGATTTTTGACTACTAATAATGTCATCCAGAACTTTTGAACTATTCTGTATATTTTTCTTTTGAATATCCTTTCTTAGTGTGATAATCTCTACTTCCAAGTTTCCAATGATATTGTCCTTTTCTTCTATATTTTCTTTGAGTGCTTCATCAATTATTTTATCTTCATCTATTTGAACCTTCAATTTTATGATCATTTGTTCTAGTTCTCGAGTATCCTTTTTCTTGTCTAGTTTTGCTTGTATTTTTTTGTTTATCTTCTTTTCTCTTTTGATAACTTCTATGGCACACATTAATTCTTCTTGATATTCAACTTCTGCCTCTTCAATTTCTTCTTCGGCTTCTTCATATTATTCTTTGGAGTATTATTTGTCAGAGTCTTTTACTGCCATGAATAGAACTCTTCCTTTCTCACTGTCACTGACTTAATCTTCATCTGATGATGAGATGTCTTCTTTGGTGCATAATATTTTCTTGAAAACTTTCTTTGTAGTTATTTTGCCTTTATATGTGTGTTTTCCTTTTAAGTAACCTTCATCATTTCTTTTATTCTTATGAGGACATTTGTTAGCAAAATTACCAATACCATCACAATTAAAACAAATTAAAGGAAGCTTACCTCTATACCTATCGTTGGTTCCCTTATTTAGTATTTTGACAAAGTTGGCCACTTCTTCATCATCTTCTAAGATGTCACTATTGTTGCTATATTCTTCTTGTTACTTTTTCTTTTGCTTTGATATTTTGGATGCTTTGAAGGCTTCTTCTTTTACATCTGGATTTTCATGTTTAGTTCTCATTTCATATGCCGTGAAGATTCCATGTAGTTCATCCATGCTTATTGAGTCTAGATCTCATCGTTCTTCTAGTGCTGATATCTTAGGGTTAAATCTCATAGGAAGAGATCTTAGTACTTTTTGAACAATTTCAAATTCTTCAATTTCTTATCCCAATCCTATGATTGCATTCATTGTTTCATCGACTCGTAAGAAGTAGGTTGCAATATTCTCATCTTCCTTCATTTTTAGTTGTTTGAACTGACCTCTGTAAGTTTGAAGCTTTGTTGCTTTGAATTTTGTATCTCCTTCATAAATATTTCGAAGCTTGTCCCAAATATCTTTAGCGGATTTACAATGTGCAACATTGGTGAATACCGTATCACTGAGACCATTCAAAAGTGCATTTTTGGATTTGGAATTATTCTCACCAAGTTTCATTGCTTTGTCATTTGTTGGTGGAATTGTTGGTGTTGTGTATCCATATACAATTGATTGCCAAACTTGAAATCCCTGTGCCTGTATATATGTCTTCATCCTTATTCTCCAAAAACCATACTTTTGTTCATCAAACTATGGTATTCCATTTTTATACAAGTTGGTACTCTCCATGATCTACCTTTCAGTGGTTAAATTGATTTTTGAAGGAACCTACTCTGAAACCAATTGTTGGATTACTGAGAGGGGGGGTGAATCAGTAATAGCGTAATTATAATCATTTTTATTCAAATAATCCAAGTGTTATATCAATGTAGAATTATTATCCAATAATGAGAAATAAGAAATGAACAATCACACACATACACAGTACACCAGTATTTTACGTGGAAACCCAAATCGAGAGAAAACCATGGAATTCTTTTTCTTATATGTCTTGAAGAATTACATTCATTAGAAGCACCAACTTTCTTTGTTTTCCAGCTGCAACTGGAAGTAGGCTCCAACCCCCTAGTTTCTCAGGCTACAACCTGAGGGAAGCTCCAAGTCCCCAATTCTCTAGCTACAACAAGAAGGAGGCTACAACCCCCTATGTTATGTAGCTACAACCAGAAGGTGGCTACAATCACATGTCCTTGCCCCATCGAACCACCCTAAAGTAGAAGTATAATGATGGAACTACTGTCACACTATCACTGTGATATATACCATTGTAAACCTATACCAATAAACCTGAACCATGCATCAACTTGTACCTCAACCTATAATCAACCTGTACCATAAACAAGTGCATCAACCATGCACCAACCTATACCAAACACTCTGTAATCAACCTGTACCATAAACAAGTGCAACCAACCATGTACCAGGTATGTACCAATCATGTGTCAACTAATCATCAACTATGACTCATCAATATGTACCAACATCATCAACTATACACCTCATGCATGTACCAACTCATTAACTACTTGTCTCAACCATGTACCCAACTTGTATCTAAACCAAAAGTCCTCATCAATTTCATCATCCAAATATGATTTATAAATCTGTAATAGACCTAGTGTATATGATCACATACCTGCAAACCTTCCTTAACTTTAAACAACAAGAGACTATCATTTACATCAAAATTTTCTTTAGTCTCACATGACTAGTTTTAGATTAGTCAACAACCCTAACTTGAAATAATCATAACTTTGTACCCCTAATAAATAAAGATATGAAATTGGTACATAATGTTCTTTAGTGTTTTTATGAAATTCCTCTAGGTGTCACTACTTGGAACCTCTCATAAAAGTAGTTATATAAAAAATGGCATACCTTGTTGAGTTCTGGTTTATTTTAGAGAGCAACCTTGTAGAGTGTGCCCCGCATGAAATATTTGTTGAATCAATCTGAAAATGTTACACAGAATACCAAAGACTGCAATATAACCAACACATTTGGTCTTACTAAATTTTGATATGTTATGCATACGTTATGACGTTTTTACCTGAAACACTTGTTTTTTACTAGTTTCAGGACTAGCCACAAACTCTATTTTCCACAGAGTGTAACTCCAAAAATACAATGAACCACAAGATGATTTTTTTACCAAGGATACTTGGATATGTTTCCTCAATGTCATAGCATTTTCACGGTCTAAATCATTATATAAAAAAAAATATTGCAAAAATGGTGAGATGACCTGTAAATAACATACCTTAGAAAGCATCATCAAAAGAATTTATCCTTCCTTGAATTTCAGCCTTCTTTTCTTCACCTTCCCTCAGAAATTTGGCTTATATATCCTTTGGTTACCTCATAAACCTATAGGTATTCAATATTCTCAAGTGTATATAAAATGAGAGAGCCTTGCCTCTTATTTATACTCTCCAAGTAGCTTCCTTAAAAACATCTTCTAGGTCACTTTGCCCATTTTCCTTATTTTAGGGTTAACCCACTTCTAATTTCTCCATTAAATTTATTATTGAAATAATTTTTTTTTTATTCACTTTGAATTATAATACACTCATCAATTCACTTTATTATTTACCTTCTAAAATCTCTTAAACCGCTTTGACTACTTTGACCTTTTGGGATTTCTAGATGACATAAGAGGGTCCTCCAACTTCGTAAGGCCATAACTCTCAAACCGTGAGGAGTTATGTGACGTTTCACATACCACCAGAAATGGAATGACATGTACCATACATATAGAATAGTATTAACTAAAAATATATCAAAACTCATACCATTATCCATCAGACAAACTTGGGTGCATTATCCAAACCTAGGTTCTCCAACTTCTCATGGCCATAACTCTCTAACTGTGAGGAGTTATGTGACGTTCCACATACCATCAGAAATGACATGAAAATAACTATCCATATAGGATAGTTTCAATGAAAAATTAATTGAACTTCATCTCATTATTCCACAAATACGCATGGGTTCTCTAACCATACTTCTAGGATAACTCAATCCGCAAAGCATCTTCCCATGAGGGATTTCACCATAAGGGGACCACTTTGAAGTTCATCCATTTCTACTTATTATCAACCTGAAAATAAAATAACAAGTCATATTTACATCAAACAATCTTGGGTCCATTACCCAACCTTTGTGCTATGGGGCTTTCTTCAAGGTTTGACATCAATGACAACCAACCTTAATCAACACATAGTGGTTTGAAATATTTTCTTAGACAACCAACTTTAAATGAAAGGAAAGTTAGATGGTTACAATTCCTCATTGAGTATGAGTTTGATATAAATCATATCAAAGTCAAAGAGAAAAAAGTGGATAATGCACTCTGTAAAGAACCTCCTCGTTATGGTGACAACCTCTCATAACAAGTGCAAAAAATTCTTTTTTTTGTGTGTGTGTGTGTGTGCGTGTGTACAAGGATAATAATACATTCGACTCTGCATC
Source organism: Picea engelmannii (assembly GCA_009831015.1). Taxonomy (NCBI): domain Eukaryota; kingdom Viridiplantae; phylum Streptophyta; class Pinopsida; order Pinales; family Pinaceae; genus Picea; species Picea engelmannii. The sequence goes on from ML787572.1 coordinate 28,098, forward strand.
GCCATCTGACGATGAACATGACACATGCAATGTGATGACAACATAGAGATCTAAGATGCACATAAACCTTTGTAAGAAAAGAACAACAATCGATAGACAATAATAAGACTGACCACCCACCCGTCCTACCCTGCAATGGTTAGGACCTCCAAGACACATAAGCAACGCTCAATCCCAGGTTCCCATCGATTTTAACCATTTAAGGTCTCAGGGCTGGTGACTGTTCTGAGGAACATGGAGGTGTCTACATCCCGCTCGACAAAAGCAAACCAAGCACACGGAAGGATTACCAACCAAGTACAACATTATTTAAATGAACAACAACCCTCAATTACTAACTCAGAATAATTTATTGTACTTAATTCAGGGACATACCACCGCATATGTTTTTCAATAACAATAAAAATTACGATAACGCTGCCACGAAATAATAAACACATTACATTTATATCACATTAACTTTGCAAAAATAACAATCACATGGCAAGGCAATGACAATTAATAAAGTCAGTAAGGAAATTAACACCGCTTATTCCAACCTCCACTACGACCCCGACTCGTAAGTCTAAAGTGCATAATGACATCAAGATATAATCTAATTTAGTCTTAAAACTAGTTCTTTTGCGCAATCTATAATGTAAATGTCCTCAGAGTTCCATCTAAGACAATTTGCCTTAGTTTATTATTATTGTTATTAGTATTCTATTTTATAATCATGATCTAAAATCAGGTAGTTATATATATATATAACAACACATCAAGAATTAGATTATTCACCTCTTAACAATCCTTACTCTAAATTCCTCATCCCACAATAATATATATAATACACTGTAACTTATAATCATAGCATTATTTCAAGTATATAATGGTAATAGTTTAAGAAATACCGAGGGGTCAAGGAACCTATAGTCTTGGCGCAAGTTAAAAACATTTAAGTAATAAACTATTTATATCAAGATGAAACTACTGACCCATCAATGAAACCATATAGGGAATACATAATGCCAATATTTTAAGGAAAAATAATTGATTATAATTATAAGTTATTACGGTAACCAGGTCACGATATTATGAAGATCTTATCATTCACCCAAACTAAATTTAAAATTGATCTTCTGACTATTCCTTAGAAGGGAATAAAATATAAGCTAAATAAACTATTTTAGAGACTAAATTAAGCGAAGAAAAGGGGTATTTAGTTAAAATACTAATCCAACTACCGCAATTCCCAGCTATCACTCCAACTCCCACTTAAATAACTCTGTCGTTTCATCAACTACAAGGGTTGTTTTCAACGATACATTCAGGGATTTGATGCTCTACCATTATGTTCAAGTCTGTTTAGAAGTTTTACAACCACAAACTGGTTTCTTTAAGGGAGATTTACGGGTCTGCTACGCCCAAGAAAAATTCTGACAAGAAACATCACTGTAAAAAAGAATGCCTCGAACACTGCATAAATTAGCTTCCATTAAGACTATCCCTAATTACTCATCGAAGCAAATTAAGGGCGCAATGATCTCATCGATCCAAGGCATTGGAGAATGAACGGTAAGGAGGAAAATCTGGGGATTTCCATCATACCAAGATCAAGTAGAAGACCCAAAGGAAATAAAAATTTTATAACTCTACAAGGGATCGCTACATTCCTACAGTCAATCTTCAAGGAGATTAACAAGGACCGAATCCCCATCCTAGAAATAGACGTCAGTTCGTAAGGACAGAAGGGAATCCAAGGGGACGCACCCCTGATTAATTAGGCATGGACAGTGGATAAAAGGTCGCTGGGAAACCAAGTACAAGATGCCACGGATCCTTCAGAGTGCACGCCTAGGCATCACAAGTTTTACACAGGGGGAAATACCAACAATGCCAGGATTCCTGGCATGCTCTTGTGTAACAGACATCATCGGCAGCAGCTAAAAAAATAACAACGGGCTAGCTGGAAGGTAGCACACCAAGTTTAAAATAGATTGTTGGGAGAGAAAAGAACACAGGTTCTCTCGGTGGTAACAGAAGGTTACTCTCTAGGAGGAAGCTCTAATCAGGTCGCAACAGTTTGAGAGTAAAGAAACAAGGATATGGGTTGCAGGTTTAATAAACATTAAATGGCTACCCAAATGACCGCAATCAGACTGTAATGATCAACGCTGAACATAAAATTCATTCTGCCATCGAATCAAATATTGACTTCCAGTTCAGCGTTTAAGAAACGTAGTCCATACGCTGTTAAAAGTTCATTTACCTGTGATGATTTAGAGACAGTCTAATATCACTGAGCGCTTGCAAATTCATTGATAGTGTGATTCGTTGATAGTAGATAATGATGAATTGTAAAATTTCATTGCCCAAAAGTGAAGGGACGCAGTAAAAAAAAAACGTAGAGTAAAGAATTACATCTATCATAAGTTATAATCGCATAGTAATCCCCTTTTTATCACTACTTAAAGGCAATAGTAGAAGAAATACAATATGGTTGTTACATAATTACAACACACAGGTATGATATTTTTCATCCACCACTTAGTGACCATTACAGAAGTGCTAAGAGCAAGACAACCCAACCATAAATAAAATCCAACACAGATCGAAGTTAAAATACCTTTACATCTCTGGATACCCATGTAAATAAAATGTTGACAACAATAAAGGAATGTCAAGGCCGTACTGAAGGACTTAAGTCAATAAATCCGTTTTCCTACCAATACACATGCAGAACTAATAATACACCCTAATGCATTCTACCCTACAAAATAAAGAAAGTACAGTTGCCTTATCGCCCACCTCGAAGACGTCTGTGCGTTATGTGCCGCTCCTGCTTGCCGACCTTCGAGACTACACCGGTACCTCCCAGCCAACGCTAGGGGTACTCTGCTTCCCCCTTAGCCCCCCGAGCTGCAAAGGGGCCACACACTATCCATATGGTAAGTCTAGCTCCCAGCTCGCCTCACAAGGCCGAGCTACCACTCCTCTCCGAGCTGGTAAATCCCAACTCCTCACAAGTAAATCAGTCAAGTCACAAATCCGGCAGTGTAAAGTTACGCTAACAGTCGATCCCCTTCTTCCTCATCTTCCCTTTCTTTTATAGAGTTTTTAGAACCTCCAACTTTCCCTAAATCACATTTAAATTAAGTTTTAATAAAAATCTTCTAAATATTCTCCTTCACACAAGTGTCATCCATCCCCCTCTTTCCTCCAATAATTATTTTATTTATATTTATTAATTGTCTCATTTCCCTCACCCACCTAGATTTGCTCCTAAATTTACTCCTAGGTGTTCCTAGATTCCCTTACAGGTTTTAATACTTTCCCTAAAATGAAGTTGCTAATTTAGTTCATTTTAGAAGGTTCTTAATTGCATATTCCTTACTATGTCGACCTCGCTTTTTACCATAAGTTCCCCTCTTTCCCTTATTATGTTTCCCCCCATTCCTTAGTTTCCTAATTTTTATTATTCCYTTCTTTCCCCTTTTATTAGGGCCAAAATGGCAATTGYGCTATTTAMTCTTTTCCTTTTATTATTAATTTGAAAWCTTTTTACACTTTCACAAGTTAAATAATTTATTTCTTCTTTACAATTTAAAACCACGGATTTTAATTAAATTATTACCCTCTTCATTTTACCACAAAATTTTATGAAGACTAAAACTATTACTTAAGTGGTTTTTAGTTTAAATTTTTATTTTTATTTTTATAGGGTCTTTTTCTTAAGGTTAAACAAAATTTTACCCTAGAGAAGTTTTAGACTTAGGACTTAGATTCTGAACTGGGCGACAATTATTTAGGGAAGTTGTTTTAAGAATTTCTTAATGTGTTAAAAGTCTTAGGGCCATCTAGGTTTGTTCCTCCATCAATATCAACGTGATGTTCCCTTCAGGACGCACCACATGCTCCAAGGGTGCCACTCGCCTCTTTTGTTTCTTTTGCACGACGTGCCCTTCAGGATGCACCATGTGCCCCAAGGGTGCCACTCACCTCTTGACTAATTGGTAGACATCAATAACCCCTGGAGTCAACACTTCACCAGGTGAACTTGTGGGAGACTAAGGGCTCTAAGGAATAAGGCCCCCGCCGTATTTCACGCCCCTTAGAATCATCGCGAGCGACTATCGCAGTTTGCCCTCGTGGCATCGTGGGTCCTCTCGAACTAGGTAATTGTTAACCTACAGTTCGAGCCACGGTGGGAGTGCTTATAGGCTGTGGCAGGGCTGTTGTCCACACATCTCCCTCAACCTCGCTGGAAATCGTGTGTGGCCCCTTTACTCCATATGTGAGTCTGGTTGGAAAGCTATCGTTAGCCTGCATCATCAACAATCGTGTCAGAACATGTCCACATCATATCATCAAATCAAATGTACTAAAATCACAGTAAACAATCAACCCCAAAAGCACACTCCTTGATTCGATCCGAAGTCCAAGGGGTCTCGTCGATGCCTCTGCATCCTCAAGGTCAAAAACCTTGCACACTCAGTAAAACCAAGTCAATAGCACCTGTCCATGTCAAGCAGTAAAACATCATGTCATCTATCATATCACTTCATAATCAAGGATAAATGTTTTCTTATCATAAAAGTCTAGATCACTTGCGAGCAAGTTTCCTCAAAGAATAAGTTTTCTCAGTGCACCAGAGCGGGATGTTACATACACCCCCTCTTGGTCTAAACTTTGTCCCGAAGTTTCATAGTATAAATGCCGAAATAAGTGTATCACAGTATCATAAGTCTATCTATCAAACAAAAATGGAAACTACTGGCGCATATCATATGCGTCCTTCCAGGTCATCGAGTGAAGACTATAATTGTCCCACTGGACCTTGACTTGATCTATCGTTCGACGTCGTAACTGTCGAACGTGATGATCTAAGATGCGGATTGGATCATCCATGACCACTCCCTCATTTGATACCTGCAAGGAACTCATGTCAATCACATGTCTAGGATCACTAATATAATGTCTCAAAACAGGTACATGAAAAACATCGTGCATACGCCTCAAATAATCAGGCAAGGCTAGTTGATAGGCCACGGGCCCCTTTCTCTCCACAATCTTGAAAGGTCCCACAAACCTAGGAGAGATTTTATCTCCCTTTCCAAACTTGATCAAACTCTTATGCGATTTAACCCGCAAGAACACTCGATCGCTGACCTCATAACTATGGTCAACTCGGTGCGCATCGACATAACTCTTCTGTCGATCCTGCGCTTCTTTAATCCTTTGTCTTATTGTTTGCATTTGTTATTCCATTTATTGGATCACTTCTGGTCCCACCAGGACCCTATCCTCAATTCGATCCCAACTCAAAGGTGTCTAACATGGTCGCCCATATAGAAACTCGAAAGGCGCCATCTTAATGGTGCTCTGGTAACTGTTGTTGTAAGCGAACGCTACTAGTGGCAAGAATTCTTCCCAATGCTTTTGTTGGTCCATCACGTACATGCACAACATGTCCTCCAAGGTTTAGTTCATTCGTTCGATCTGTCCGTCAGTCTCTGGGTGATATGTAGTACTAAATTTAAGTTGGGTTCCCAAGGCCTCTTGGAAACTCGTCCAAAATCGTCCAGTAAACATTGATCCTCGATCGGATATAATCCTCTTAGTCACGCCATGCAGCCTCACAATCTCACTGATGAAAACTCTCGCTATGTCAAGTGCCTGATACGTCGTACGCATAGGAATAAAGTGATAACTCTTCGTCAGAGTGTCTACTACCACAAAAATCAAGTCATGTCTCCTTGCCGTCAGTGGCAATCCAACAATAAAATCCATCAAAATAACCTCCCATTTCAATTCTGGGATGGCATGTGGTTGAAGTAATCCTGCTGGGTGTCTATGTTCATCCTTTACCTGCTGACACTCTAGACATATGGACACATAGTTGACTATGTCGGCCTTCATTCCTTTCCAAAAGAATAAGGGCTTAAGGTCTGCCCTCATCTTCGTGACTCCCGGGTGAGCCATGTAAACCGATCTATGAGCCTCGCTCAGGATCAAAATCCTCAACTCGTCATTTGGCAGTATGTAAATCCGACTTTTAAAACTTAACAACCCATCACTATCAAATGAATATCCCTCATATCATGGTAACATCATTGTGTTTTGTCTGATAAAACCCTCGACCTACTTGTACCAATCATCGTCACGCTGTAAAGTGAGAATCTTCTCACGTAGATTTGTCTGAAGGGGAAACACCGAAAATATGCGCAGCCTCCAACTCAAAGCATCCGCCACTCGGTTCACCGTTCCCTTTATGTAAGTAATCTCAAAGTCGTACTTTCTAGGAAATTTCGACCAACGTCGTTGTCGCGCGTTCAGGTCACTTTGCGTAAAAATGTGTTGTAGTCCACAATGATCAGTCTTTAGTTCAAATTTTCATCCAACAAGGTAGTGTCTCCAAACCGTCAAGGCATATACGATGGCTAATAACTCCAAATCGTGCGTCACGTAGTTCTCCTCATGCCTTCTCAATTTCCTCTAAATGTAACCAATCACTCGTTTGTCTTGCATCAAGACTCCGCCTAAACCTTCCTTGGATGCGTCTGTGCATACCAAGAAGTCCGCGTCCATGTTAGGGAACTTTAGTATCGGCGTTGTTGTCAAAAAATCCTTAAGCCTCCGAAATGCTTCCGCGCATTTCTTGGTCCAAACAAACTTCTTATTTTTCTTCTGCAATTCAGTGATCGGATTTGCTATCTTCGAAAACCCCTCGACAAACTATCAATAGTATCCTTCTAAACCCATAAAGCTACGCACCTCCATGACATTCATCGCCATAATATCCTCAACCTTAGCTGGATCCACGACGATACCTTCATCGAAGATGACATGCCCTAAGTAGTGAATCCTTGATTGATAAAAAGAGAATTTGGACAACTTCCCATACAATTTGTGCTCTCGCAGACACTGTAGTACCAAGCGCAAGTGCTCGTCATGCTCCTCCATCGTATGAGAGTAGATCAAAATATTGTCAATGAATACTTGTATGAAATTGTCCAAGTACTCGCGAAACACCCCATTCATCAAACTCATAAATACTCCTGGGGTGTTTGTCAGTCCAAACGGAAAAAAAGTAAACTCGTAATATCCAAATCTCATCTTAAAGGCGGTCTTATGGACATCATCCTCCTTGATCCGCAACTGGTGATACCCTAACTGCAAATCGATCTTGGAGAACACCATTGCACCCTTCATTTGATCGAACAGATCATCAATTCTTGGTAAGGGATATTGATTATTGATCGTAGCCTTGTTCAATTGACGGTAGTCAATGCAAAGCCTCCACGATCCGTCCTTCTTTCGTATGAAAATAACAGGTGCACCCCACGGTGACACACTAGGACGTATCAGTCCCAGGTCCAGCAACTTCTTCAGTTGCATTTTCAACTCCTGCAACTCCGAGGTCGACATCCTATAAGGCGTTCTTGCTATCGGTTCGGTCCCCGGTTTCAGGTCTATGGTAAACTCCAATTCCCTTTCCAGTAGCATCCTAGGTAACTCCTCTGGAAATACATCTGCAAACTCTCTCACCACCGGAAGGTGTTCTAGACCTTCCGCTACTCCCTTCTCGTTTAGCGCAAGGATCGCATAAATCTTGCACCCTTTGCGCATACTCTTCCATAACTGCAAGGAAGAGACAAACCTCAAGGAAACTCCCTAGTTCCATCCTACAATCACACGTCTCTATCCCTCATCATCAATCAAGCTCAACTGTTTTGTATTACAGTTGAGTATTGCCTCATGCGATTCCAACCAATCCATACCAATCACGACGTCATCAGATCCTAATAACATGACGTACAAGTTGGCCCTCGTGACAAACTCTCCTAGGTTAAGGGCACGGACTGTAACCTTTCCTCCAACCTTTTGTTTGGCTCCCGAAGCCATCTCTACGAAGATAAACTCGTCTTGTTCAACTTCCTTTACCTTAATCCTTTTTATCATTGCACCAGAAATGAAACTCTTGATAGCACTAGGATCTACCAAAATACTAAGGGTTTGGTCAGCGATAGTAGCTTTCATCTCAAGCACAGTCGACTGATGCTCTTCCTGGCGGTTATTCACTGCTGCATGAATCCGATGGGCCTTGCCCAAATCTCCCACTGTAGTGGGTCCGGCTGATCCGGACAATCTGGTCCTCTCCACAGAATAGTTGCACTGGTAGTGTGGCTCCTCACATGTCCAACACCCCTTCTTCGACCCAATAGTCTTGGTACCCAAAGTAGAAGATGACGGCCCACTGGCCTGGAACCCTGGTTTGTTCTGCTGAACAGGCTGAAACTGCTGCTATTACGGGCGACGCTACTACTGATGTTGTGGTCCCCGATAAGGTGTCCACTGCTGAGGCGGCGGTCGTCGGAGTGTAGTGAAAGTGGATCCCCTCTGGAAGCCACGATATCCTGGCGTAGGTCTCGCTGTTGTCTGATGCTGCGGTGTTCCAGATGAACCCTACCTTGTTGGTCTCATTGGAGTCCTGGTCTGACCCCCACTAATAAGATCCTCCTCTGCTATGAGGGCCTTCTGTACGGCATCGTGCAAGGTTTGAGGCATCAAAATCCTAACCTTTGCACGCAGGCTTTCGTTAAGGCTGAACACAAACCAGTTGACCTTAATTTTTTCTGTGTTAAGGTGCGGAGCATATCGGAGCAACTCCATAAAATGTGCCTCATACTCGGGCACCATACGACCTCCCTATCGTAATGCATTGAACTCATTGAGTTGATGCTCAATGAATTCCTCTGAAAGGTACCTCTCTAGGAACCATTCCTCGAATAGTTCCCATGACACATCTTCGACGGCCATGTTTAGCTATGGTAGGAGCGTCTTCCACCATAGAAGAGTGTTCCCCTTCAGTTGAAAGACCGCCATGCGTACCTTCATGTTGGAGGTATAATCGCGAAGTGCGAAGCACATCACCATATTCTCCAACCATGCCTCGGTGGCGGCGCCATTCGGGGCACCAAAGAACTTGGGAAATTTAACCTTCTTGAGTTCATGGTGAATGCTACCAGTAACGATCGGTGCGCGCGGTGGAACCTCAGCGGGTACCGGCACCCTGGCCTCATCTCTGTCCAAGCGGTTGATCAGTGCCTCGGACATGCACTGAAAATATCTCATCATCTTGACCACATCGCCAACTGCTATCTGCTCCTATCGGAGAACCTGCTCGTCTCCCTGGGGGTTAGACCCCTTAGGCGTGGATGCTACTGGAGGCGTTGCGCCTCCTCCCCTAGAACCCTGTCGTCTACCTCTGTGGCATCCTCTAACCATGATTACCCGCATGCATACAATCAACTCGATTAGCAACAGTGTAATCAAATCATGTCAAATAAAGCCATAGTGATCCCAAGTCGCGGGTTGAACCTGCTCTAGTACCATATGTAAAGAACCTCCTCGTTATGGTGACAACCTCTCATAACAAGTGAAAAAATTTACTTTTTTTTTGTGTGTGTGTGCGCATGTGTACAAGGATAATAATACATTTGACTCTGCATCGCCATCCGATGACGAACATGATGCATGCAATGCGATGAAAACATAGAGATCTAAGATGCACATAAACCTCTATAATCAAAGAATGACAACCGACAAACAATAATAAGACTGACTACCCACCCGTCCTACCCTGCAATGGTTAGGACCTCCAAGACACATAAGCAACGCTCAAGCCCAGGTTCCCATCGATTTTAACCATTTAAGGTCTTAGGGTTGGCGACTGTTCTGAGGAACATGGAGGTGTCTACATCTCACCCGACACAAGCAGACCAAGCACACGGAAGGATTACCAACCAAGTACAACATTATTTAAATGAACAACAACCCTCAATTACTAACTCAGAATAATTTATTGTACTTAATTCAAGGACATACCACCGCATATGTTTTTCAATAACAATAAAAATTACGATAACGCTGCCATGAAATAATAAATACATTACATTTATATCACATTAACTTTGCAAAAATAACAATCACATGGCAATGCAATGACAATTAATAAAGTCAGTAAGGAAATTAACACCTCTTATTCCAACCTTCACTACGACCCTGACTTCGTAAGTCTAAAGTGCATAATGACATCAAGATATAATCTAATTTAGTCTTAAAACTAGTTCTTTTGCGCAATCTATAATGTAAATGTCCTCAGAGTTCCATCTAAGACAATTTTCCTTAGTTTATTATTATTTTTATT
>ML787572.1:38386-73195 GCA_009831015.1 Picea engelmannii
CATGGCGTTTTAGGAATTGACCAACGCCCAGTTTCACTATGGAGCTCGTGAGAATTTGTTCTTATCTTAGCAATGCTTATTTTTTTCTTTACACTTGGCAAAACAAATAGATAATTTTGATCTTCTAGATTAGGATTGATTACGTCTTTATAATACCTTAATTTTATTTTTTCCTCTAACTCTTTATCATGCCACATTTTCTCCTTAAATTTTGATTTGAGGTTTTTTTTAATAGTATCTTTATTCTGCAAAATGGTTTCTTCCATGATTTCCCAATAGTTTAGCCAAGATTGGGCATCCTTATGCCATCCTCACTTGAGTCGATGGTGGTTATGACTTGATTTTGAAGCAATTTTATGTAGCCTCGTGTCTTCCATGGTGTTATATATGTGTGTGTGTGTGTGTGTGTGTGTGTGTGTGTGTGTGTTTTATATATTTATGAATTTGTTTTCATTTAAATTTTTATTTTTTTATGTTTTTTTATATAAATTTTTAATTATTTTTTTTGTTGTAATTTTAAGTTGTTTTAACTTATTCTTGTTAAATTGTTTTTAAAATTTTGTACTAAAATTTGTATTTCAAGTTTTTTAATTTGGGGTTTTTTATATATGTTTTTAAAAATTTTGGGGTTTTTCCACCTTTTTACAGTTTTTTTTGAGATATAATTTTTTTTTTCTTAATTTTTTCTCAATTTCTCTTTATATATATATTAATTTTATGGTTTTTTTTTCCTCTTTAGTTTTTTAGGTTTTTGTTCAATGTTTTTTTTTAATATAAATTTGTTTTTTTAATTTTTGGGTTTTTTTTTTTTTCAATTATTTTGTTTTCTTATTTTTTTTAGTTTTTAATTGATCTAAAAAAAATGAATTATATTTTTTTGCTAAATATTTAAAAATAGTCTTATTTAAGTACAATTATTTTCTATTTATTGAAGTAAAGGTAAAAACATGTGTTAAAAATGATATTTTCCATTATATTTAAAAAGTATGGAACCATAACTTAATTAAGCACAGGTAACTATATGAAAAATATTAATTTAAAAAATAAATGGTGTACAACATTTTTAACATTGGATGGAGCATGGAAATATGATTAAAAACACCATTGAATTAAAAAAAAATAGAAAATTTTGAAAATAGATGAAAAAACATCGTTGAGAAAAAACAAAAAAATAAGTTGAACAATTTGAAAATAAATGAAAAAACAAGCATTTAAAAAACAAAGTTGAAACCTTATGTATCAAAAAAATAAAAATATCAAAATACCACCTAAAAAGGGAGGGGGGTGCTATTGTTAGCACCATTTTTAAAAACGGGGTAAAAAACGAGAACTCTGTAGAGTTCTCGTTAAGTTGGTAACTATGGTTTGTCCATGTTGATAAAGAAAATAGAACAAAGCTTGAGGAAAACTCCAATAAGTGTACCTTTATTGTATACAGTGTTAATGATTTCAGTTATCGCTTATGGGATTATGAAAATCATAAAATAATTAGGAGTAGAGATGCCATATTCAATGGGAAGGTTATGTACAAAGATTAGTTGCAGGGAAAGAAACAAGAAAACAAAATACTAGAATACATAGGGCTTGATGAGATCACTAAAAAAGAAACTCCAAAGGTACCAGAAAATAAAAATGTACAACAATAGGAGAAGAAGGTACATCAAACTCCTACAAGTGTTGTTATAAGGTCTACTAGGTTAAGTAGACCCCTAAACAATTCTCTCCTTGATTGTATTATTTATTGTTGATTGATTCTGGTGAACCAGAAAGATATGAAGAGGAAATGAAGATAGGCACTAAAAAGAAGTGGGAGCAAGGCATGAAAGAAGAAATGTATTCCTTGGTAAATAACCAGACTTGGGACTTGGTTGAGTTTCCTATAGGAAAAAGAGCATTGCATAATAAATGGGTTTATAGGTTGAAGGAATAAGATGGAGGAAAAAAGTGATACAAGGACAGACTTGTTGTAAAGAGGTTTTCACAAAAGAAAGGTATAAATTTTGATGAAATGTTTTCTCTTGTTTTTAAAATGACTTTGATTAGGACCATTTTAAGTCTTGTGGTAGTAGAAGATTTTCATCTTGAATAGTTGGATGTAAAAACAATTTTTCTCCATGTGGATTTGGACGAAGAGATTTATATGCATCATCCATAGGGGTTCCATCAAAGGAAAGGAGAATTTGGTATGTAGGTTGAAGAAGATATTTTATGGACTAAAGAAAGCTCCAAGGAAATTGTATTTGAATTTTGACAGGTTTATGACAAAACAAGGTTATAGTAGATGGAATTTTGATCACTATGTTTATTTTAAGAGGCTAGAAAATGGAAGATATATTTTCTTGATATCATGTGTAGATGACATGCTTGTTTTAGGGTCTAACATGCAAAATATAAATGTGCTAAAAAGGAAAATAGATAATTCATTTTCCATGAAGGATTTGGGTGCTGCAAAGAAAATTATTGGTATGAGAATAAGAAGAGACAGGAAAAATTGTAATTAGACATTATCTTAGGGTGACTACATAGAGAAGGTGTTGGAGAGGTTTAGAATGCAGAATGCAAAACCAGTTAGTACATATTTGACCATCTATTTAAAATTAACCAAGGAAACGTGTCCCAAGACACAAGAGCAGATAGAAAACATGTCTAGGGTCCCTTATTCATCAACAATTGGCATCTTGATGTATGTGATGGTGTGCACAAGACCAGATATTGCACATGCAGTGGGAGTTGTGAGAAGGAACATGAAAATTCTAGGTAAAGAACATTGGGAGACAATGCAGTGGATTATTAAGTATTTTAGAGGTACTACTACTCATTCATTATGTTTTGGAGGTTCAAACATTGTTCTATAGGGATATGTTGATTCAAATATGGAAAGTGATAGAGATAGTAGGAGGAGCACCATAGGGTATGTTTTTACTATAGGTGGAACAATAGTAAGTTGGATTTCAAAACTCCAAATGGTTGTTTCACTTTAAACAACGAAAGCAGGGTATGTTGCTGCTACATAGGCTAGTAAAGAGACGATTTGGTTACAAACGTTTATGGAGGAATTGGGAAATAAGGAGGAGAATAGTAGGTTGTATTATGATAGCCAGAGTGCCATTCATATTGCAAATAAATCATCCTTCCATTCTAATACTAAGCATATACAACTCAAGTACCATTTCATACAATCCATTTTCAAACGTGGACAATTGAAGTTGGAAAAGATACATACTAGCGAGAATATTGGAGACATGTTAACAAAGGTAGTAACCAGGGAGAAACTGAGTTCCTTTTTGGTTTCAGTTGGTCTTCAATCATGAAGGTGAAGATGAGAAATTTTCTAGGTCCAAGGAGGATCCTTGTCCAGTAGTTATAGAAGCAGTACAGTTGTTGTGATCAATCTCCAAGTGGGATATTTTTTGTTGTGGAGACTGATTATCTTCCTAATTTTTATGCAAGTCAAAGAAAATGTAGTCAATCTAAACCATTCATTATAAGGTCACAGATCTAACAGTCAAGGTTATGTTAGGGTTTTTTTCCCTAGAAGGTAATGTTGTTTTATGTATGAGGGAATTGTATTACGGTGGTAGATGAATGTGAATATTGTATTCTGAGAGAGGAGATTGTGAGAGAAAGAAGAGGAAGTTATAATGTATGTGCTATAGGTTGTATCCCTATAAAGTAAGGACCTTGAAATTTCTTTGATGGATTTATCCCACATTGGATAAACCACATATTTCTATGTCTCTATTGTATTGTGTATCTTTTGTGTTTTATTTTTACATTTGTTTTATTTTATTGTTCTACGATCTTGTTTTTCTAACAATTGTGGTAGAGGAGATAGAGTTTATCCCAGAGTGGGAGACATAGGTACATACATATGGTGGTGGATGGGATACCTCCCTCACTAAGAAGGATTGCTATGTGTCGTAGCTTCAAGAGGTATTCCCACAAGAGGCCAATGTGTCAGCCATGTGGGAATATTCTTTAGCACTAAATTAGACTTTTGTTTTAGTGAAATCAACCTCAGAATGAGGCTAGGGCCTCATGGGAAATTTGATGGAATTTTTGGGTTTGTGATGGGATGTCACACCCACAAAGAGTAATAAAATATTATGATTAATTTTTGAGTTTAGGAAGGGATCTTAAATTTACTCATTGGACTTGTATATAAAGGAGATATGTCATTGTGACATTGGATCATTGTGCAAGGATGGAGTTAACATAAGTGATTCTACACTTGTGTTAGGTGACTTGGTGCTTTTAGCAAAGGGAAATTATACATGATGGAAAATATGGCTTGGGGTTGAGGACTCTCTATTTTCTATTTTTGGCAGGGAAAAGGACACTGCCTATTTAGGAGAGGAAGGCAGTCGCATAAGGAAGAAACTAAACCAAACAAAGAACCTGAAATCATCTAAGAGTGTCGATCACATTAAATCTCAAATCACATAGAAATAGAAAGAAAAGATTGATGAGATTTAAAAAAAATGAAGGATCCCAATTCCCTAAGGCCTCAGATTATTTAGGGCCTTATTGTATCCTTAAATTTAAATTAAAATCATTTAATACTATTATTTATATAACAAATGACAAAACCTTGAATGAATCATTGCTAAAAAAAATAGTGTCACAATCTATCATATAACATAAATTCTTTCTTCCAAGTATTTATATATAGCATATCAACTCTCTTACCTCTTATGAACATATTATTTTGGAATGAAACGTAATATTTGGTTCTAGGTATTTTTTGTGGTACCAAAATATACTAGTAATGGTGGGCTTGTGTTAGAAGGTTCCAAAAACAGCTTGTTGAGGGGCATTGTCTAATTGTTTTATGTTTTGGCCCTTTTCACCAAAATCAGATGACATGATCTACATGAAATCACAATTTTGTGTTGCTTAAATTACATTTATGAATGAATAAATGGATTCGGCATGATGAAAATCCCCTGAGGCACTCAAATTATAAAGAATTAACCACTCAAATATGAAGATCCAACAATTTATCACCAGATTTTGGGAAAAATTAAACAGAAAATATCCACGAAAAAGGGATAAAACATATAACAATTAGACTAGCCTTTCCTAATTGATAAGCAAAAAATATAGAGGGTCGTAAAATTTACATTAAGTTCAAAAATTCTATAAATAATGCGCAATAGTTACCTGAAATATTCCATCGCAGTGGGTTCACTGGTGATGCTTGAATAAGAGCTAATGGAGCTTGTCTATTGTAATTAATGGATGAATAATGATGAGATTTATTTCCTTAAATTGCGTCGATAATCTGGGTTGGTATCTCCATCGTGGGGCTAATATATATTTGGGATAAATAAATATTTTTCACCAGGTGCATATAAAAATATCTTGTCCATAGCCCTGATGGAGTCACCATGACATCAAAGACCTTGCTCCACTACCAATAAGCCTCTATATCTCTGGCGGAGATATCTGGATGTCCCCTAGTTTTGTCAAACTTTCCTTTCCATTTCTTCCTGGATTATTTAGTGCATACTTAGCATTCAATGAATGGGGAAAGTGGTGGCCTTTTATCCTAATATGGGATGACTTCCAACTATTGATATTTATTTTTATATGCTTTTCACCTAGATACATAGATATATCCCTTTTCGTTTTCATCCTTTAGACTTTCACACTTCACCTTTCACGTGAGCAGCTACTTAGTGTGTGGATGGTTCCTCCATTACATAGAATCTTCTCACCATCCAATATGAAAGGATGATTGTTGATTAACCATTACACCTAGTTATGGTTTAACCATTTTTACAACAATCCCAGATAGTTGTGATTCATGTTCAAATAGAGAACCCAAATTCTGCTCATAAGCTAGGAAAGAGATGAAAGTTGATTCAAGCCTAGTCCAATGTGAAAGAACTGTTTGTAAAAGACATATGAAGGTGAGGGGGATTGCATGTCATCAAATATAATCATAGATCATAATATGAATAACATTTAATAAATTAATTTCTTTGAATGGAAAAGATGATGATGAAAGAACGAGAAGAGAAGTGTTGAATTAGGAGATGAACTCAACCCAAAACCTTGATGCAACTGAAAAATTAAACCTTAGATGAATGATGATCAACAATATGTGATTAGGAAAGAAAGTGGAATGATAAATAAATCATATATTCAGTATTTCCAACAGATTCAAGGATATTCTTGCATTCCAACCAGCTAGAAATTTTGAGCCTCTTGAAGCAACTAATCCATGTGAAATCTTATATGTGTATTACTTCATTTCGATGGGTTTTAGTGCTAGTGTTGACTAGAAATTACACCTCTCATCATGATTTTCTGAAGACCTTCAGTTCAATTATGTAGCCTTATGCTTCAATGGGCAAGGGTTGGCTAGGACTCCACTTTGTTGTCCATCAAATTTCTTTTCTTTAGTCATACGAGATCTTCATTTCATCTTCACTTCTTCTAGATCCACAACTTATGCTACAACATGATATATTCAGTTCATCGTAGTTCAAAAATGATGTCACTTGTACCAGGAAACATGTCTCATGATCCTGTCATTTGTCTTCCTCGAGTTATATATTTTTCTTCAAGAGAGCACAAACTTCCACAAGAGGAATCTACAAACAAGAGAAAAACAGGTATCATAAATCAAAACCAATGACCAATGATCTAAATTAGTTTATTATCCAATTTTGAACATCATTATCTGACCTGATAGAAAATTCAACTGAATGCAATGTCAAATAAGATAATTCCTTCCAGACTATTAGGGTCCTAACCCACACATAGGTAGAACAATATATTCGGATGTAATAAAGGTCAATATTAATAAGGCCTTTCAATAAAATAGAATAAGGAAGATGTAAGAAGACCTAATAGAAGCTTCCACTTATAGAAGGATCTTCCTCTAGATGCTTCTTTTTAGTATAAATAGGAGTCGAGGGTATGAGAACCCTAGCTTGGATATTATTGCAATAGAGCTCTACTCAACTGGAGGTTTCCCCCTCGAAGAGGCCCGTGAACATTGCTTTCAGATTCAAAGTGTTATTATGTTGTTATTCTTATATCATTTCAGTGTTATTGTGGTGAATGTTCTAGTTATATTGTTGTTATTCTGCCATTACTAGCATTTTATTTCTATTCTACGTACATTTTATATTTGGTATATTACAAGTGGTATCAGAGCACTTTCCTTGGCAGAAATTGTGGGTTAAATTTTTTTTAGGGTAGAGATATTTCGGCATATTTAATCCATAGAGATCTGTCGTTACGCGCATAAACCTGCGGTTGAGGGATTCATACATGCAAGAAATACAAATGGTACTTAAGAGCACATCTGTTGGCCACCCCTGTAACCCCTGTTGGTACCCCTTCGAGTGGTAGCACATCAGACAACACCTATGTACGGATTGGCCTAGATTACCTAAAGCCCTCTTTAGATAAACCGATCGGCCACCTGACTGTTATAGTGTCAGCGAGAACAACACTCGAGAAGATACTCTCTAGTACCTGGGTAGTCGGGTAGTACGGATAAGGGTACATTCTATCCTCCTTAGTTAGTGCCCTGAGATATTGGGCCGAGTACTAATTTTGGACCCCGCACGTATATCAGAGAGTTATAGGATAGGGAAAACCCTTGTCTGTAGAACCCTTGAATACCTAACCCTTGGGGATAGAAACATAAACAAATTAAAACAGACAAGATCTATTGTCGTGCAACTTTGTTTGGGTTGCCAAGTAAATACACATTTATTTCTAGTTAAGCATTTGGGAATTTCCTCTTTGCAGTATTATTTAGACCGGAGTATAAGTCCGTAAAAAAAATTTAAAAAAAAAAAAAAATGTCTGGAAATTTTTTCACCATTATTTCAGACCTATTCCATTGGATTCATCTCTTCTCCCTTATCACATTCATCCATATCATTTTTTCGGAAAAATTGTTTTACCCCACCTGCCCCTTTTCAGTTCCCCCATCCTCATGGCCCATACTCGTAGCTAAGACTTGGAATCTCACTTCAACACCTTGCAATATGGTCTCATTGAGACCCAACAAGAAGTGAAACAACTCAGTGCCAATGTCACCGCCATCAATACAACCATGCAGTCCTCAATGGGCGAAATCAAACAAGACCTCACCACCCAGCTTGAATCAGTCTTTTCGGCACTCTGCACTAAACTGCATATCCCTACAGATAACCCTTCCTCTTCCTCACCCCCACATACTAAAGGTGACCATTCCTCTCATTCCCATACCTTGCAGAACCATCACTTTCAACGTGACCTACGTCTTCCATGAGTGGATGTGACCAAATTTGATGGCTCGAACCCCACTGGTTGGGTAACCTAAATGGAACATTATTCTCTTTATACAGCATTATATATGACTTGGCCAAACTATGGTATGGTGTTCTCCATCTAGATCAAGAACGTTGGCAATGGTGGCAATGGAGAAAAAATTCTCGTCAAGGGTATATTGCTTGGACACAATTTGTGGTAGAGATTTATGAATGCTTTGACACTGACACCAACCATTTGGGTCGTTTGACAAAGCTGAAATAATTAGGAATAGTGGAAGACTTTATAGTTGGCTTTGAGCGCCTGGCTTTTAGAATAGAGGGCATGTCTGATGCCTTTTTTTGAGAGTGTTTTATCAACAGCCTCAAGGATGAAATTCGAGCCCATGTCCTCATGGCGCGGCCTGAGAGTTGGTTGGAGGATACCAAAAGAGATAAAGAAGCACAACAGGTTGTATCTTCTCAAAACTGCAAACCCTCCTTCATCCCTCGCCCTAAATCAGTAAATCCCACTACTCCCTCTGCTCCACTAAAGATCCAAAAATTGACCCGGGATGAAATAGATAAACACCAACTCAAAGGTCTTTGTTATAACTTTGATGACAAATATTTCTCGGGCCATAAGTGTAAAGAACAAAATATTTTTATGGCCATCTCCAAGGATATTTCGGAAGAAGATGAAGAAACTCCCTCTATGTCTGAATCACCTGAATCCACTGACATAACCCGTCCCTCATACCCTCCCGAAGTAGAACCAATCATTTCCCTCAATGCTCTCACTGGATTCTCTGCTCCCCAAACCCTCAAGCTAATCGGTTACATCAAACATCAAAAGGTCATCATTCTGGTTGATAGTGGAAGCACCCATAATTTTATTCATCGTTGCATTGCCCAAGAAACTCATTGCTACATCCATGCCGTCAATAATTTCCAAATCATGATTGTCAATGGTGGTTCCATGAAATGTGGAGGGCATTGTGAAAATGTACGTTTCCAAATTGGTGACTACCACCTAAAATCCCATATGGCTTCTATCGACATGGGAGGTTGTGACATTGTGTTGGGTGCAGACTGGCTAAGGACTTTGGGTCCCATTATCATGGATTTTAAAGACTTAACCATGTAATTCAACTAGGAGGGTCACCAATATAAGTTCCAAGGCATCACCGTCGGTTCACTTGATATCATTAGTTCCCATCGCATGGAAAAGCTGCTCAAAAAGGGTCATTATGGTGTTATAACCCAACTCCATTCCATACAAGAAACAAAGACAACCTCGTTACCGCAAGACCTCCAAGCCATCCTTTCTAAACATCAATTGTTCTTTTCCACTCCCCAAGGCCTCCCTCCTTCCCATGGGGTTCATGATCATTCCATTCCCCTTGTACCAGGAAGCCTTCCTCCCAATATTCGTTTGTATCGTCACCCCTTTTCCCAAAAAAATGAAATTGATAAAATGGTCCAGGAACTCCTTAATGCAGGTGTTATCCTCCCTAGTATAAGCCCCTATTCATCTCCTATGGTCATGGTCCCGAATAAAGAAGGTTCTTGGCAAATGTGTCATGACTTCTGTGCCCTCAACAAACTTACCATCAAAGACAAATTCCCCATTCCTGTCATTGATGACCTCCTAGATCAATTGAGTGGCACCCAATTCTTAACTAAACTGGATTTTCGTTCGAGCTACCACCAGATACGTATGAAAGAGGCATATATTCCCAAGACTACCTTTAGAACTCATGAGGGCCACTATGAGTTTTTGGTCATGCCCTTTGGCTTGTGTAATGCCCCCTCCACCTTCCAAAGCCTCATGAATCATGTCTTCCATCCTTTTATCTGCCATTTTGGCTTAGTTTTCTTTGATGATATCCTCATCTATAGAAAAACCTGGACAGACCATCTTGCTCATGTGGATCGAGTTCTCCATCTACTCTCTCAGCACCAACTTTTCCTGAAATAGTTTAAATGTACTTTTGGCACCTCAGAAGTAGAATACTTGGGTCATCTGGTTGGCAAAGTTGGCATTAGGGTGGATCCTAAAAAGATTGAAGCTATGCAAGACTAGTCTCACCCAAAGACTCTTAAGAGCTTACATGGATTTCTAGGCTTAACAGGGTATTATTGCAGGTTTGTTAAGAATTATGGGAAGATTGCAACACCTCTCACTGCTCTCCTCAAAAAGAACTCTTTCACTTGGACTCCAGCCACTGCTCAAGTTTTTCAAACCTTGAAGATGGCCATGTGCACCACTCCAGTCCTCGCCCTTCCCGATTTCAAAAAGACCTTTGTGTTGGAATGTGATGCCTCAGGGAAAGGAATTGGTGATGTCCTTATGCAAGAGGGTCGACCTTTGGCCTTTACCAGCAAGCAACTATCTGAAAGAAATCTGGGCAAATCCATCTATGAAAATGAAATGTTGGCTATTTTTCATGCCATGGATCTATGGCATCCTTATCTATTGGGGCAACGGTTCCAAATTAAGATAGACCATCAAAGCCTCAAGTATTTTTTGGAACAACGCATTTCCTCCCCAGAACAACAAAAATGGGTGACTAAACTCTTTGGATATGATTATGAGATCATTTATAAGAAAGGCAAAGACAATGTGTTTGTGGATGCACTTTCTCAAAAATATGAAGATAAAGGATCCCTTTTTTCTCTTTCATTCATTGTACCAGATTGGCTCCAAGCCATTCGCCAGGAATGGCTACAAGATCCCAAAAGTTCGCAGTTGATCCAGTAATTGCAGTCCAATGCTCCAGCTTCCCTAGGGTACTCTTGGCTCCATGAGGAACTTCGATACAAAGGCCATTTGTATTTAAGTGAACAATCAAAGCTTAAATCCACGGTACTTTCTGAGCTTCATGCTACACCCACAGAAGGGCACTCTGGGTTCACCAAAACCTATGACGAGGTCAAACATTTCTTTTTCTGGGATGGTATGAAACAGGACATTCATAATTTTGTAGATGAATGTGATGTGTGTCAACGCAACAAGGGAGAAACGGTCAAATCGGCGGGCACACTACAACCACTCCCGATTCCACCTGCTATTTGGAAGGATATCTCTATGGATTTTATTACCGGCTTACCCAAATCAGGAAATAAATCCATCATCATGGTGGTTGTTGATCTCCTTTCAAAGTATGCTCATTTATGCACCCTTCAACACCCATTTACAACATCCACGGTGGCTCAAATCTTCATGCATCAGGTCTTCAAGCTTCATGGCATGCCGCACTCTATTGTTTTTTATCGTGACCCAACTTTCACAAGCAATTTTTGTCAAGAACTTTTCAAGATACAAGGCACATAATTGCATCTTAGCACARCCTATCATMCCCAGACTGATGGYCAAACGGAAGTTGTCAACAAGTGTTTGKAAACATATTTGAGGTGTTTTTCCTCAGAAAAGAAAAATCAGTGGGCTCAATGGTTACCCCTAGCTGAATGGTGGTACAACACTTCATACCATACAGCTACACGCATGACTTATTTTGCAGCAGTATATGGACARAAGCCACCTTCAGTTCTCTCATACTTACCGGGTGCCTCGAAGGTCCAAGCGGTTGACCTAACACTTACAGCTCGAGAGGCTATTCTCTGTACCCTCAAAGAGAATTTGGTCATGGCACAAAATTGCATGAAGCAACAAGCAGATCAAGATCGCTCTGAACGTCAATTTGTAGAAGGGGATTATGTGTTTCTTCGACTGCAACCTTAAAAGCAAACTTCCCTCAAGGTCAAGCATTGTCAGAAGCTAGCGCCCAAATTTTATGGTTTTTAGACTGTGCTCAAGTGTGTGGGACAAGTCACCTATCAGTTAGCTTTGCCCAACCATTCGAAGCTACATCCTGTTTTTCATGTTCCATGCTTAAAGAAGGTGATTGGAGCTAAGTGTAAAATTCAAACCAACCTTTCAAAGTTAGCTGAAGAAGGATCCATTTGGATACAACCAGAAGAAGTTTTGAACCAGCGTAAGCGTCACCTACATCAGAAAACCATCAAGGAAGTGCTAGTCCAATGGAAATATACAACTCCAACAGACGCCACTTGGGAACCAGCTACCATTCTGCAGCAATTTCCTCATCTCAAGCCTTGAGGACAAGACTGTTTTTAAGGGGGTGGACATGTTAGGGTCCTAGCCCACACATAGGTAGAAAAATATATTCGGATGTAATAAAGGTCAATATCAATAAGGCCTTTCAATAAAATAGAATAAGGCAGATGTAGGAAGACCTAATAGAATCTTCCGCTTCTAGAAGGATCTTCCTCTAGATGCTTCTTTTTAGTATAAATAGGAATCGAGGGTATGAGAACCCTAGCTTGGATATTATTGTAATAGAGCTCTACTCAACTAGAGGTTTCCCCCTCGAAGAGGCCCATGAACATTTCTTTCATATTCAAAGTGTTATTATGTTGTTATTCTTATATCATTTCAATGTTATTGTGGTGAATGTTCTAGTTATATTGTTGTTATTCTGCCATTACTAGCATTTTATTTCTGTTCTGCATACATTTTATATCTGGTATATTACACAGAAAAACATCTATGGGGATTTCAAAACCATGCCTAAAGTTTGTATTTGGGTTGGTATGGGGCACCAAATTGAAGATAATGATTTCTTAAAACAGAGGGGACCATACCTGTGTGGAATTCTAAAATCAAACCATCATTCTTACAAGTTCCCGTTGCTAAGATTCTTGAATCGTAGTGCCTTTCCTAGATGAAAATAAACATAAATATTGTATATAGCATGTTAAATAGCCAAGACACCTTAAAACCCATGACATATGTACAACTAGTATTATTCTTTTTCCAAGTACCTTAGTTTCATTTCCCTAAGATGTAAAGAATTATTCAACATATTCTCTTCTTTCAACAGCTCAGGGAAATAAACTAATCAACCATGCATGTTAGAGTGGGTGTTGTTAAAGAAAAACATGAATCTTCCAATAGAATTTTGCATAGGGTTTCCTCATGATAACCAAATTTAGGCCAAGATTTTATTCAAACAACGAAAAAATAAAATGCATTCAATGGAAAAGAAACAATTTTGTAAAAAAAGTAACGTAAGCTAAAGCATGTCATCCCGGGCTGCAAACTAAAGTAAAATAAGTTGGTGGCCTTTATTGAAGTAGCCAATACAAATCAAAATATATTCTACGTAAACAAAAACAAAGGAAAACATCTAAGCTATGTTGGAAGAAGGAAGTAAAATAACTATTCCTAATCCTATTCCTAACCTATCCTTCACTAGTTGAAAGAAGGCTAGGTGCAAGCTTAGTGCCAGTGGAACCAATCAAGAAACTACAAACCCACGATCATATGATCATTGAAGTTCAATTGTAGAGAATGAAGTGGTGAGGGATGAAATATTGGAAGAATTGATTCAAGCAAGTTTCCACTCAGTAGGTCAAATTTGACAGTGCTATTGTTCATGTGAAATGAAAACGTGTAGGATTCCTCCAACCAAGATTCAACTATGTCAAAAAATTTACAACAATAATTATAAGGTTATTGAAGGAATTGGAAAGTGAGTGATGCACTTGAAGAGACTCGTAAATGAAACATGAGTGTAATGTACTTTGTGAGAGTGTCTCGAAGTGGGTGAAATTGTTCATCCCAGGAGTAGAGATAAGATAATGAGTACCTAACATAATCATCTCTTGAAATTGGAGTGTCTCATTATCGATGTAGATATCCTTGGGTACAAATTTCGCATACTTTGCATGATGAGGGGAGAGTTGATATCTTATTGTTGAATGAAAACATTGAGTGAAATGTGACTCCAATTCTTCTCCTATGACATCAATGAAATCATGTGAAGAATGTTGGAGAATTAAAATAGAATCCAATGGTGATTGATGCATCCACTCCTAAGGATTAACAAGTAATTCTAGAGTAGATTTAAATGATGGCATTTCTTTGATCAACTCGATGTTTCTTGTGCTTTGTGTGGTGATGGGTTGTTCATTTTCTATGATTTCTTCATGAGGATTCAAAAACTCATTTTTCTCTTCATACTTTATATTTATGTGATTAACACATGTTTATCAAGATCAAAAATGTCATATTTCACAGGATCAATGAGTGATAGGTTTATTCTTACATTCAATTCTGGAACCGAAGAATAGTTGTCAAAAACAGGGTTATTAAGATCAATTTGTGGTTCAACATGTTCCAGAAATTCAAAATACGAAGGACTTTCAAAGTGATGCAACCCACACGAGGTGTTGTTAAGGATGAATGTTTGATCAATCAAAGTTAGGCACTCTCATTGTTCTAGTTTATCATTCAATGGTTTATTGTTGAAATAATAGTTTGAAGGAAGAACTGCATGATGAATGCATAAAACAGAGGGGTTTCATTAGTAACAATGAGAGGGAAAAGACAGTAATTACATTTCAAATTTTTCCTCTAATGTTAGTGGGCTGTAATGGATTTTGTGTGTAGTGCACCTCATCTCTTGTAACAACTGGTTCATACATTTGGGGAATTGATTTTCATAGGTTTCAGACCTCTTCTTCAACCATTTGAATTGAATTCCTTTCGCTAATTTTTTTTGTTGCGACAATTGATGTTGCCCTTAATGCTTTATTGTCCTTGAATGTAGATCACACTTTAGGGATGTTGAGTGCGTCCTCCTATCGATAGCATTACCTGACACCATTCCACATATTACAAATGAGGGATATTATAGCGATACTTAAATAAATTATTAAAATAAAAATTTGAACCCACAAAACTGAAATATAAGAAATCAAGACTTCATATCAATTTCCCTAAGTTTGACTCATGGTCCCTTTACTCGCAATTGGGTGTGGTGTTCTCCGGGGATGTTAACAAGGTGTAAGATATTAATCCAAAAAAACGTATACTATAGGTGAGGAATTTCTGAAATAATATAACTACAAATTTGTATATCTCAAAAATACCTTTCCAACGATATAAATAACACGTAAAACAAACACTCGAGTCAAACGTTATGGCCAAATTATGGAAGGAGGTTTTGTGGGTTTCAAAAGAGTTATTGGAAACTCCTCCAAAATTTTGGAGTTGATGGGAACTCCTTTGATTTGTAATGGAGGGGTTGATGGGAACTCCTATGATCTTCATCGAAGGATTTTATAGGAACTCCTTTGATAACTCCTCTGATGGTTTTGGAGGAGTTTGAGGGAACTTCTTCGATGGATTTGGAGGAGTTTAAAGGAACTTACTTGATGGATTCAGAGGAATTTAATGGAAACCTGCGATGGTTTTGAATTATTTTAAGGGAACTCCTCCAGTGGTTTCAAAGGAACTTTTCGGAGACGTTTGAACTAACTTTTGGAGGAATTTCGACAACTTTCAAAAGAGTTTGTAGGAAATTTTGGAGGAGTTTGCAGGAACGCCTCCGATATGAACTAGATCTCATCAAAGGAACTCGTCTAGTATGAAGGAAGACAAATTGAACAATTTCTAAGTGTCCTTTTACCGGTGAGAAACAACAAGAGCTTGAGATCAAAATATCATAACTTTCTCGTATGATGTCCGATTGAGGTGTCATTTTTTGTAACATGGAGAGAACATATAGATGCTTATATTTAGATAACTGAACATATATTCAAGAATTTGATTGGATCCATTTTAATGATGGCTACGGTTAATGAGGCTTGCTTGACAAGAAATCATTAACGATCATTTTGGCATTTTTGGACCTCGAATTTCGACTCCTTCAGTTGTGTTGGAATATCAATCACATAATTCATACATCTGTCATGTTTAAGGAGTGACAAATCTACTTTGACTAGTACTCAATATTGAGAGTACGGACATTTTTGAATGAAAATACATACCTCGTTCTCACTACTACTTTGCCAAAATTTGATTCCATAAGTTCATGTGGCATCTATAATATATAGGTTCTTAGTTCATCCATTGAAACTGAAGTGACGTGTCAGTAGCACAGAATTACAAATCCTCCAAAACAGCCAACTGACGTTTGAGGTGCTTAACACAATTTCAAAGCCAAGGTGATCAATTTTCCTTCAAGATGCATTTTAGAGCCAACTTATGACCTACATATGCTACATTTAACCCATATGATGATATATGACACTTTCATTCTCATGGTTAGTCATAAAATCAAGAGGCGCAAATCAAACAAGTTGATGTGGTATGTGAATTCGAGATATTGGTGACATGGACAAACTTGATTACAAATGTTGTCATGAAGCAGGTTAGGTGTAGTAGGTATCATTCATCAATTATCCATTTAAGAGTGAAGATACTAATCATAGAAAAATGTAGTAAGCCGACGAATGGCATGACAAGAAGGATCCGAGCTGGAGGAGAATGAGACAAAGGTGGGTCATGCTGACTTGGTTAGAGTTGGAGAGAGGGAGAAGATCATCTTCGATGTACTTGATGATGTAAAGGGGTCAAAATCCTTCCGTTAACGCATCGGTTATAGAACAGGGAAGCCAATAGTTCATCAACTAAAAAGGGGAAGACCGTGTCGATGTGCAGTATATCGAAGTGAAAGGGAGGGAGTGCCTATGTTATCCGATGCATTAGCGCGAGTGGAAGGAAGTCAATTGGTAAAAGAATTGTGCGTGGAAAATATAATCATGTGACCAATATCAATGTGGCAGAGTTGATCATGCAAACTTCGTTGATGATTAAGATGGGTGTCAGTGAGGTTTGGCGGATGCGTGCTAGCGTGTCATCCAATTTTGAAGGATAGTGGCCTATGTATATGAAAAGAAATAAATGGCGTTCTAATGCGATGATGGAAAACAAATTTTCTCTCCACTACATTTTTTATCGGCACAGGAAGAGGGAGCTTGCACAGGTAAGGCTCAACGGGTTGATGTGATCTGAGGAGGAACTAGAAATGATAAGATAGGAAGAGCGGGGGGAAGACTTAAGCTTAGCTAATAGCACGTAAGAGAGAATGTGAGAGTTATAGTAGGAATATTTGAAGGGGGCGGGGAATTTCTTGTCTTAGAGATACTCTAAGAGAAGAAAATTGGGAGATTGTTGTGTACGCACAACAAAGCACTATATTAATTCTTGATGGTTAGGAGAGCATATCACACTAAAATTGAAACCATGATGAAACCATGAAGAGAATGTTGAAAATGGAAGTCTAGAACACATGCATTTTGAATCTTTATGGATTTTATTTACATATAGGTTGGTCATCTTCTCTTTATATAACATTATAAATAAAGCAAAACATACTACAAGGAGGAGAAGCAAAATGAGTCTCTATTATGTTAGACCTGACAAATAGTAAGGATGATAAATCACATTTCATTCATAGTAAGGAGGATAAAGTCACAATACTAAACTCACATGTCATTCGTAGTAAGGAGGATAAACTTGCAATACTAAAGATAATAAAAAAAACAAATTAGAAACTTCAAATAATTAATGAAATAAATTTTAAAAAGAAATGAAAAAATAAAAAAATAAAGTCTTAAAAAAAATATTATTAACTCGAGATACAAATTAATTATTAAAATTAAGAAATATAATTCTATAAATTAAAAAAAAAAACAACAACAACAACAATAATAAAAAGAATTACATTAATTTTTACAATCAACTTATAAGAATGTTTGTAACACATAATAATTATGTAATGTTAATTTTTATAAACTGCAAAATCAACTTATAAGAATGTTTGTAACACATAATAATTATGTAATGTTAATTTTTATAAACTGCAACATTTACATTTAGATGCATAACCCATATAATATTACAAATTTTTTTAACCACAAATAACAATTAGCATGNAACTTATAAGAATGTTTGTAACACATAATAATTATGTAATGTTAATTTTTATAAACTGCAACATTTACATTTAGATGCATAACCCATATAATATTACAAATTTTTTTTAACCACAAATATCAATTAGCATGGACAACTTAAATTTAAATTATAGAAAAAAAAAAAAAAAAAACAAGAATAAGAAATTAAATTATATATCTTGACATATCACTTGTTAATAAGATGATGATGATGATGACAATGATGATGATGATGACAACAACAACGATGATGATGACAATGACAATGACAACGACGATGATGACGATGATCATGACAACGATGATGACGATGATGATGATGATGAAGTGATGATGACGACGATGTGATGATGATCATGATGACGACGATGATAATTATATATGTTAGCATTATTTTTATTGATGATTATGATGATGATGAGGAAGACAATGACATAATTATATCTCTTAACATACCACTTGTTAACATTATAGATGATGATGATGATGATGATTGTTGAAATCGATGAGCTTTGATGATGATAATGATTGTTTGGTTAGAATTGCTTACGGTGGTGGTGGTGGTGCAATAATAAGTAATAAATGGAATGTGATTATGATTGAGGTGGTGGTCTAGTGAGAATTAACAAATGGAGGGAATTAATAAATAGATGATGGTGGTGGTTGTGGTCCAATGAGACCAAGTTTGGTTTATCATACCATAAGAAAGGTAAGGAATTACTTGGATTTCTTTATAATTTTATTTATGTGCTCAAAAAATAGTAGAGAAGTGTTCTATTATCACCATAGTTTTGATGAGTTAGTTTTAATGAGTTAGAGTAGTTTTGAGTTAGTTTTGATGAGTAAGTTTTAAATGATTTAGAATAGTTTTGAGTTAGTTTTGATGAGTTATAAGGTTGGGAAGGCTCGTATTATGATACATATTTTGAAATTGTGATCTAATATGGGTATAGGGATTTTCATCTTCAACCCTCTTAGTGTCACAAAGATGACAAATTCTTTCGATTCATGGCATTTTAGGAATTGTCCAACCTCCACTTTCATTATGGAGCTCTTGAGAATTTTTTCTTATTTTGGCAATGTTAATTTTATTCTTTACGCATGTCAAAACATATAGATACTTTTGATCTTCTAAATTAGGGTTGATCACCTCCTTATAGTATCTTAATTTTCTTTTATCCTCTAAATCTTTATCGCGCCATAATTTGTCCTTAAACTTAGATGTAATAATATTTTTAATATTATCGTTATTATGCAAAATGACATCTACCTTTATTCCCCAATGATATAGCCAAGACTTGGCATCTTTAAGTCATCCCCGCTTGAGTCGCAGGTGGTTTTGGCTAGAGTTTGAAGTAATTTTGGGAAGTCTTTTGTCTTCCATGTTGTTTATCTTGTTCTTGTACATTAGTCATAGTACTGCTCTCAATGGGAGAAAGACTATCTTTTATGAGGAGGATAGGATATGGTGTATTGTTTTTAATTTTTATATTATAAGTTATACAATTTGTTTGGAATAATAAAATTTATTTGGTATTGCATCCCCAAACTTCACATCCATATAAGAAGACATGAGTGAAGAGAATCTCAAATATTTTATTATTTTTGAAATGTCAATAAGTTAACCTTTTTAAAATAAACTAAAAATTTTAAAAACAAAATTTACAATCAAAAATCTTATCAATTAAATAAAATAATAATTTACAAATTTTTTATTAAATTTATGTAAAAAAATTGACTAAATAAAATTTGAATTTCTACACTTATTGATTTACTTATTTCTGCTTTCATTTCCATACCATAAAACAAAATTAGAGTTGTTAACTTCTACTTTCATTTCCATCAAAAATTGAGTGGTTAACTTAAAGGGTAATATACAAAAATGGTTCAAGGTGAAAACAAGATTCCCTATTGTTATTTCAAAGGTCTTTATCCACCACACAAATTCCGTGTTGTTATTTCAAAGGTCTTTATCCACCACACAAATTCTTCATAGAAAACAGAAAATTGAAGTTATACATAAAAACAAATTTTTCATAGAGAATAGAAAATTGTGATTGAAGTCACACGTAAAAACAAAGTTTCAAATTATTTTTTAAAATTTGTGGACAAAATAATAAAAAAAAATTAAATTTGTGGACAAAATAATAATTGGTTGACTATTTTTTCCTCATGTGGATAAAAACATTTTCTAAAAATTAAAAAAAATTGGCAAGGACAAAAATTATTTAAAATGGATTATAAAGTTTCAATAAAAAATTGATAGAAATTTAGGTGTTCATCATAGTTATATTTGTCAAAGTTTCCAACATAATTTCCCAATATATCACAGATTTTGATGTGGCTAAATATGTTCTTTAAAAATAAGAATTAATTTTTTGGTAGGATAAAAATGATTTAACATGAACTATTTTTTACAAAGTTTTAAATAAAAAATTTGATAGAAATTTAGGTCTTCATCATAGTTATGCCTGTGATGTGGCTAAATATATTCTTTAAAAATAAGAAATCTTTGGTAGGATAAAAATTATTTAAAATGAACTATTCTCTTACAAAGATTTAAATAAAAAATTTGATTGAGATTTAAGTGTTCATCATATTTCTACTTATCAAAGTTTCAAAGGTATAATTTAATAAAAAAATTGATATAAATGTAGGTGTTCATCATAGTTCTACTTATCAAAGTTTTAAAGGTATAATTTCTTAATGTATCAAAGATTTTGATGTTTAAAAATAACATTTTTTTAAATAAAAAATATTTAAAATTAACTATTTTATTATAAAGTTTTAAATAAAAAATGGATAAAAATTTAGGTGTACCTATCAAAGTTTCAAAAGCATAATTTCTCAATGTATCAAAAATTTTGAAGTTATATGAAACCACCCAAATGATAAATTGTGAAGAAAGAAATGCAGAGAGAGAATAGAGCAAAAATAGTATTCAGTATATTGAGAATGTAAGGAGAAAGTACAATGAGAAGAGTTAATGAAGAAGTGCAGTGCAAAAGGAAAATAGTTGAGCTAAATAGTCTCAAGCAAATCAAGAAAAGAAAGTACAACTGGCAGTGTACAGTCATCTTGTTGAGGTTACATTATATTTAACACTCCCTCTTAAACTCAACAGTTACAAACATCAGCATTGATTATGCCCAAGTGTTGTCTCTGAAAATCAAAAATAGATTTTCCCAATGGCTTTATGAAGATATCTGCAAGCTAATCTCGAGAACCACAGAATTGAAGTGCAATATCACCATTATTGACTAGCTCGCGGATGAAGTGAAAGCGAGTGTCAATGTGTTTTCTTTTCTTGTGAAACGCATGATTTTTGGATAGAGCTATTGCTGAAGTATTGTCACAGAAAATAGGAGTTGGATCCTTTCTTGTATGTGACATATCTTTCAATATTCTTCTCAGCCACACAGCTTGACAAGAAGTTGAGGTAGCAGCGACATACTCTGCCTCTGCAGAAGATATTGAGACAATTGGCTGCTTCTTTGATGCCCATGAAATCAGGTTGGAGCCCAGGTGAAAAACATGTCCTGAGATGCTTTTCCTGTCATCTAGGCTGCCTGCAAAATCACTATCTGTGTAACTAGAAAGTTGATTACTATCATATTTAGTGTACCATAAGCCAAAATTGAGAGTTCCTGCAATAAATCTTAGAATCTGTTTCGCCATTTTCCAGTGAGAATCTTTGGGGGATTCCATGAATCTAGAAACAAGGTTGGCTGCATACATAATATAAGGCCTAGTTGATGTAAGATACAACAAACTGCCTACTAAACTTTTGTACAGGGTAGGGTCCATTGTAGGGCCTTCATCTTTCTTCCTCAATTTTGTGCCTAGAGCTATAGGGGTTTCTGCTGGATTGCATTCTTCCATGCAAAATCTTTTGATGATGTCTGTTGCATACTTTTTCTAACAGACAAAAATTCCTTTGGTTGATTGATCAACCTCAATCCCCAAAAAATATTTCATTATTCCAAGGTATGTCATCTCAAACTCAGACTGCATGGCATGTTTAAAACTTGTTAACTCAAGATTTCCAGTATATATCATGTCATCAACATATAAACATACAACCAAAATTTTACCGTGCTGACCAGTTTTGGTGTAAAGAGTTGGCTCATTTTGACTTCTGCCGAAACCACTTTTGATCAGATAAGTGTCAATTCTGTCGTACCAAGCTCTTGGAGCTTGCTTTAAGCCATACAAGGCTTTCTTCAACCAATATACTTTGGTTGGCTGCTCTTGGACTTCAAATCTAGGTGGTTGATTGACATAAACTTCTTCATCTAAGAAACCATTCAGGAAAGATGACTTGACATCCATCTGGTATACTTGCCTTTTATGTTGGGTTGCTATGGCCAATAGAGTTCTTACAGTGTCTAATCTTGCTACTGGAGAAAAAATTTCACCATAGTCAGTACCAGGTTGTTGTGAGAATCCTTTGGCAACAAGTCTTGCCTTGTGTTTTTCGATCTTCCCTTTTTCATTGAGTTTAGTTTTGTAAACCCACTTGACACCAATACTTTTCTTGTGACTTGGAAAATCACCAAGATCCCATGTCGTTTTCTTCTCAATGGAGTCAATTTCTTGGTTCATGGCTTGAACCCAATGTGGCTCCTTAACGGCTTCCTTAAAATATGTAGGTTGACATGACATTAAAGAAAAAAGGTTGTGTTGGTCAAAGTCATCCAACTGCTGATGGATTTCTCTCAAACTTCGAGTTCTCTAATTTTGAATTTCAGAAAATGAGTCTCTACTTGAAGTTGAGTTATCCTGAGAATTTTCAGATCGTCCTTGTACCTGCAATCTTGGAAGAACAGGTAGAGGTATTTTTTATCCTGAATTTTCTGTCTTTTCAGAACTTGGCAGCAATGGATTTTGACTGTCCAGTTGTTGATTTTTTGATTCATTCTAGAATTGATTTTCCAGAAATTTTACATCTCTGCTGAGAATTAGTTTCTTGGAGATTGGATTGTAAATCCTATAGGATTTATATGTTTCACTATATCCAGTAAAGATACATTTCTCACTTATATCGTCCAGTTTCTTCCTTAATTCAGACGGTATGTGAGCGTATGCTATGCATCTGAATGTCCTTAGATGTGCAACATTTAGCTTTGTCCCACTCCATGCTTCTTGAGGGACTTGCATCTTTAGACTTGTGGTTGGAGATCTATTCAAGAGATAAACTGAGCATGTTACTTCTTCAACCCAAAAAATATTTGACAAACTTTTCTCTTTGAGAAGTGTTCTTGCCATATTCATTATTGTCTGATTTTTCCTTTCAACCATTCCATTCTATTGTGGAGTATACCTGGTTGTTGTTTGCATGATAATGCCTTGTGATTTGTAGAAATTTGCAAATTCATTGGAGTTGTATTCTCCTCCTCCATCGGACCTTAGAACTTTTATATATTTGCCACTTTGTTTTTCAGCTTCTACCTTGAATTCTTTGAATTTTGCAAAAGTTTCAGACTTGTGTCTGAGAAAATAGATCCATATTTTCTTGCTAAAATCATCAATAAATGTTAGAAAATAAAATCTACCACCTATGGACTCTGTTTGCATTGGTCCACATAGGTCAGTGTGAATTAGTATGAGATGTTGTTTGGCTTGATTGGATGACTGTGGAAAACTAGTTCTCTTATGTTTTCCAAGTATGCTAGACTCACATGGGGAATTTTGTTCTTTGAAGATGGGAAGACCTTTGACCATGGAGTGCTTTTGAAGAAGACTTAGACTCTTAAAGGGTATATGTACAAATCTTGTATGCCAAACCATTGTTTCATTCAGGGTGGATGCACTTTGTGCATATGGTTGAATCAGATTTGCATTTCTGAGTGTAAGGGGAAACATCCTATTCTAAGTCATGTGGATTTCAGAAATTAATTTTATGCTTGGGATTTTGTCATATATCTTGCAATATGCTCCCTCAAAGAGTACCTTATAGCCATGTTCAATGAGCTATCCTACACTTAGCAGATTATGTTTCAAATCTGGAACATGATAGACATTGTTTATGTCTTTCTTTTCATTTTGTTTAGTAAGAATAAGTACAGTTCCTTTGCCTTGAACTTTGACTAAGTAATCATTTCCAAGTGTAATATCAGATGAGATTGAAGAATCAATACATGAAAGTAAATCTTTGTTACCTGTCATGTGATTGTTGCATCCACTGTCCAACAACCAGAGATCTTTAGGTTGTATTTTAGACTTGTGACATGAAAGAAACATACCTTTTGAGGTTTCTCCCATATGATTTGACACATGTGCTCTGCCTGAGAGATGATCTGCCTGCTTCTTCCAGCATTCAAATTCATAGTGCCCATATTTTTTGTAGTAATAGCATTGTATGCTTGATTTGTCATTTGATCTTCTCCCTCTGCCTCTTTGAGGCTGGAAGTTCTGATTTTGGTGTTGTTGTCTTTGACCTTGGAAATTTTGATTCAGATACTGTTGTCTGTTACCTCCACTAGAGTGAGTGTTATTGCGATTTCTCCCTCTTCCTTGGTGAACTCTGCTTCGCCCTCTACCTCTCCCTCTGCTGAAGGAGAATTGCATTTTGAAAACATTGGAGATTGACTCATCTGTGAGATGCAGTCTGGTCTCATGTGTCACCAGGGAACCAGTGAGTTCATCTGTTGAAAAATGTGACAGATCCTGGGATTCAAGGATTGTTGTAACAACCATTTCAAATTTCTTTAGTAAACTTCTAGGAATTTCTCAACAATGCGTTGATCAGTGATGGCTTCACCAGTCAATCTGATCTAGTTCACGATTCCCATGACTCTGGTCATGAACTGATCCATATTTTTAGACTCTGTCATTCTTAAAGTCTCAAATTGTGTCCTCAAGGTCTGCAGTTTGACTATTTTTATCCTGTCATTTCCTTGGTAGGCTGATTTAAGGATGTCCCGGGCCTGTTTTGAAGTACCAACGCCTGTGATTTTTTGGAAAATCGAATCATCCACAGAATTTTGAATCCATAATTTAGATTTATTTTCTCTGTTCCTCTGAGTTGCTTGAGAAACTCTCTGCTGGTTTGTCATGGCGGAAAGGTCTGCTAGATCTGGTTCCACGTATCCAAGATCCACTAGATCCCAACACTCTTGTGCTTGCTTGAAGGATTTTATTTGACGAGACAAAAACTCATAGTTCTTTCCAAGAAGAATCGGACACTGAGTTGGTCCTAAATTGCTAGAAGTTGCCATATTTAAAGAATTTGATAAAATAGGAAAAACAAAATTGGAAAAATTTTGTGTTTACCTATTTCTTGCGCTTAACAACCTCCTGCTTCTGAAACGCCGAAGAGAGTTTAACGGCCTTGGATTGGCCCTTAGTCTCCATTCAATGTGACCACATGCCTAAATGTTAAAGTGCTACCAGTTTTTTGTGATTCAGAGAATAACGATGCCTTCGCCAGTTCTTTGTCCCTCAATTTGCTGAAATCCGAAATATCTCGGCGCTTATTCAAATGCCTTTTCAAGATTTTGCGTTTCTGGACTTCCTATTTCCCGATGTCGAGAGTCCTTGACCCTTCGTCCTTTCGATATCTGAAATGTCGATTTGTTGAAATGGATTTAACAGCAATTAGCCCCAAGGCTATACCTCCGGTCCATGTGACCGCTTCCCATATGACTGCAGTCCTATTTCGGGGTTTTATGACGCAAAGCGCCTGACCTCTTGTCTCTTGGATGGCCAAAATGCCGAAATGACCTTTATTGCATTAGCCCCTTGAGCTATGCCTTGTTCCATGTGACCACTACTCATAAGACCACAGTCTTGTCTCGGGATTTCGTGACTCAAGCGCCCAATCTCCTGTCCTCTTGACCCCCGAAATACCAATACGCGGAATGCTGAAATGACAAAGTGTCCTTCTCCTTTCAGAAAATCTCCCAAAATCATGGATTGTTGCCATGCATCTCCTCAATATGGATGATCCTCCTACGTTTCGTGATTTTGTGACTTGCGACCCCCGGTGACACAAATCCTCTGTCAACTTGAAACCCCAGTAGCCGAAATACCGACGGTTTCCTCGATCTCCGCCACGTGTCCCAACGAATGGAAGGCTGTGATATTTTCGGGATTTCAGGGATTTTGTCGTGGAGTGTCCCGACCTTTGTCAATAAGACCTCCAATATCCCGAACTCTGAAATGCCAAAATTTTGATGGCGCTTGGATCTGCTGCCACATGTCCTTTTTGATGGACGGTCCAGATGATTTCGGGATTTCGTGTATTGGGGTTTGGAGTGTAGTCTCCTTTTCTCGTCCAACTCTCGATTCTCAATTTTGTGATAGAGTCAGATCGATGACTCATGATATTTCTCGATCCAACGGTCTAGAATGAATCAAGATTTCGCAATTCACGAATTCTCCCAGCAGTTTTCTGACCTTTACATCCTATGAGTCAGCGAAATGTCGAGATATCGCCATGTGTCCTCCTTGATGGATGGTCCAGATGATTTTGAGATTTCGTGACTTCGTAAGTCGGCTTTTCTCCTATGCGCTCTAGAGGACTAAACCGTGTGCACTTTCTCACGGATTCGATGGTTATCGGTCCTCTGCGCAAGATCTAACGGCTGTGATTCTTTCGCCTTTTCTATGCTCTCCTCATCCCTTATGAACTGAATTTTTGCCTTAGATCTGATCGCAGGATAGATCTTACGGCTGTGATTGCTCATTCTTAGCTACTTTCACGAGTTCTTTGCTATTCTTGCAAAGATTCTCTCCTACAAAAGAAAATGTGTGAATCTTTCACAGATTTGAAAGAATTACACGAATTCTTTGAAGCATTATGTTCTTTGCAACAATCTTTGATGGATTTGAGAGAATTCCCAAAATTCTTTAAACGATTTTGCCTTCTTCAACAATCTTTCACTAATTTGAACAAATTTCTTTGAATTCTTCAAATGTTCCTGCCTCCTACAACTCTTCTTCGTGAATCTTTGACGAATCTGAAATTGTTCATGAATCTTTAAACTTTCTCCTTCTGCAGTCTTTGCTTCCTCGATCTTTCGAGCGTATAGCGCTCTGCTTCCTCGTGTGAGCTTCCTACGATGATCTTTTGAGAGGATGACGGACAACTTTCCAAGCCTTGTGAAAAAGTTGTGTCCCATGCTTTGGATGTCGATTTAAGCTTTGCACTATGAGGATCATGTTGCTCTCCAGGCTGTGTGAAGAGGCTTACTGTTTTCTCTCTAATACCATGATAAATTGTGAAGCAAGAAATGTAGAGAGAAAGAATAGAGCAGAAATAGTATTCATTATATTGGGAATGTAAGGAGAAAGTACAATGAGAAGAGTTAATGAAGAAGTGCAGTGCAAAAGGAAAATAATTGAGCTAAATAGGCTTAAGCAAATCAAGAAAAGAAAGTACAGCTGGCCAGGACAGTTGGTAGTGTACAGTCAGCCTGTTGAGGTTACATTATATTTAACACCAAAACCTTAAAAACCCTAAAATAATGTAGACCTATACCATGTGTGGATTTTTTTCTTTGCCAATGAATTTTGGCAAGTCATATCCCCGTCATTACTACGGATCGAGAATAGACAAATTCTTGTATGTGGCTTTAGAATGATCGGTGAGAGCTTTATTACTCTGGAGAAATGGATTTAGAATAAAAGTGGCCTACATGAATGGTTGAGAAGATAATGGAAAAGATTTTTAAAATAAAAGACGAGAGAATTCAAGGAGCCATAACATAGAAGCGTTTTGGGGACAGTTTGAGAAGTGGATATGTAGCAAGAAATTCAAGAGTCATAACATAGAAGAGTTTTAAGAGTTTTAAGGATAGTTTGTGAACTGGATGGTTAGATGATAGAAAATGAAAGACATGGATTGTAAAAATAATATAGATATGCATGGAGAATGGTGTGTGGTGCTCATTTTTGTAAAAATGAAAGACATGGATTGTAAAAATGAAAGGCATTTTGGAGGTATGCATGGAGCATGGTGCTCATTTATGTATTTATATGGATGGTTGGAATTTTCATATGTTGAATTTATTTTTGTATTCAGAAATAGATTTTAAACAAGTGCAGATTTAAGTCATCAGATTTTTAAAAAAAAGCATAAAACAGTTAAAAAAAACTACTCAAATATACAATTCTTTGTCAATGCCACTTTACATTTCATTCTCTTTGCCTGACAAAACTTTGCAATTCTCTGTCAGTGCCACTTTACATTTCATTCTCTTTTCCTGACAAAACTTTCTAATTCTATGTCAGTGTCACTTTACATTTTCATCTTCTCTATCTGACAAAACTTTCTAATTGCTATGGAAAACTCAAATAGTGTCAGTGGGACACAACATGGGAGGCGTTAGCTTAGCCTGTGGATCTGAAAGATTTCCCGCATCTCATTGCGGTAGCAGTGTATGTCTGTGCTCTTATGTTTTGGGGTGGAGAATCCATGCAGCGGGAAAAAGAATGGTAAAGATTTTAGCTCTTACAAAGATATAATTACTAAAATATAAATATTGATATAATTGACAGTATGATTGATTGCCTCTGCAGATGGAGAACAGTGACCTACTTGAGCAGATGGAATATAACTTTGGTAATGGCATTGGAGAACCTCCGACATCTGCACTCATGCCTAGAAAGTTTCAGAAGGATTTCTTCTACGGTACATCCTCGACATTGGTAAGTGCATTGATTATTTATCGATTAATCTCTGGAAGGAGTATTACTAAATATAATTTAAGGTTTACAGGATGCCACTTTGCTTCTCTGTTACTCCGACCATTTCCAATCATGGCAATGATGAACATGAGCTTGGAAACCACAGATGAAGAGTATGAGGTTGTTCCAAGAGTTTATATCAAAACTCTTAAAGATAACGCATTCTCTCTAGCCAAACAAGAAGAGCTCATTACCAACTCACCACCAGAGAAGGTTTACAGTCTCGACTCGGACCATAGTCCATTCTTCTCTACACTGGAGAAGCTGCATAGCCTTCTACTAGAAATCGCCGACACATACTGCTTATAATTGCTACATTTAAATCGAAGCCAAAAACTTCAGCGCTAGAAAGAAATCATAAACAATATGGTTGGCGACTCCATAGGTTGTTTAACAGTTGGGAAAATGATTCATTGGTTTTAACATCTAATAAATAAAATAATTAATTTAATCTATCCTTTGTTGTTGTACTATTGTAGGATGGAGTGTTATCCTCTTTATCCAAGTTTTATTGTTGAAAAGCTTATTACTCCATTCACTGCTTTGTTGTAAGATGGAGTATTATCCTCTTTATCTAAGTTCTATTGTTGAAAAGCTTCTTACTCCATTCAAAAGAGTAAACTAATAAAAAAACACTTTCTGATGATGTGTTATGTATTTTCATTTTCTTATTAATCTCAACATTTATGTTGTATGATACCTTTATCAAATTTTCAATTGTGAATAAAGAAAGGAGTTTTGCTACATTAATCACTTTACTATTATTTGTCATTTTCCAAAAAAAAACAAAAATTTTAAAGTTAATCTTCATGGGAGGAACATTATTTTCTCCTTTCCTTATTTCTTTGTATCTTATTGTCACTTTGTTGATTTTTATGCTCCTTGGTCAATGAAGGAAGATTGATGCATTCAATAAATTGATATCTTGTTAAGGATGTTCTTCATGTTGATGTGGTATGCCTTTCTCTTTTCTCATTTACCTCACCATTCCATTGCATTGTGTTATCCTTTTGTCAATTATCTACTCATTAGATGAGGATTGCTGCATTGGTCAAGTTGATGTCTTATTTTCAACAAGGCTTCTTACTGGAATCAAATACTCAAGCTTAATGGGTGGACATTTTTTGTGTCCATGTGTGTCATACACTTTTCTTCTCAAGAAAGAGGTTCGATGGATCGATTATGTTTATTTCCTTTTATTAGATATGCACTTTTATCTATCTTTACAAGGGAATTAGACTTGTTGCATTCGGCGTTCTCAAGGTCTCTCAAGGACTTAGTGATGAAAGTTATTATAAATTAGGAATATATGTAAATGATTGAGAGAACAAAATTGTTCAACAACACAATTATTCCAACAGAGGACGAACACCTTCAGTAACCACTCACATAACCAAATCAAAGATCAACACACCGATGTTTTCACATGGTAAAACCCCTATGGGGAAACATCCATGGCCCCAGCAAACGCGACCACTTGGAGCAGTTTATCAATGCAAAAGAAAAATATTACAGGGAGATTTTACAATAGAGTTTCTCACAATCGATCATCGACAAATGACCCTTCATGCTCTTTAAATAGAGATCATGGACCAATCGGGTGTTAATACATGGATCAATGGTCGTTAAGATCGAGGAGAGTATGAACTGTTGGATCACTCTATGTCGGGAACATATCGTGACCGTCGGATTTCCCAACTACAAATGCATACTAATGCATACTAAAGAAACACACTTTTACCTAACGACACATTAGACCAAGAAGATCTTAACTAACTCCTAAGTGTCTAAATATCCTAACATCCCCCCTTAAGAACAACTTGGGATGGTATTGAAGGATTTACAATGTTGACACAATAGGATAAGGAAGGAGGCATTAGAGCCTATCCCCCCTTAATGACAACTTCCTAAACTCCTAACATAGATAAAAATTTGGAAAAAATTGTTTTTGTAAGAGACTTTATGAAAATGTCTGCAACTTGATCTTCTGTAAGACAAAAGAGCACTTCAATAACTTGATCATGAATGAGATTTTTTATAAAGTGCATGTGTATCTCGATGCATGTGTTTCCCTGATGTTGAACTGGGTCTTTGGTGAGCTTGAAGGCACTCTGATTGTCGCAACAAAGGCTGGTCGGATGTTGTTGCTCGAATCCAAACTTTGAAAGGATCTGTCGAAGCCACAAGGATTCCTGACTTACATTTATCATTGCTCAGTACTCTACTTCTGTTGAAGAAAGTGCAATAGCATGTTGTTTCTTATAGGCCCAAGTGACAGGTCCTGAACCAAGGCTGAAAACATAACTTGCAGTAGACTTCCGATCATCAGGGTTGTCGACCCAATCTGAATCAATGAAACCAACCAATAAAGGAGTCCCCCTTGAACTGTAATGTATCTCGAACTGAATTGTACCACGGACATAGTGAAGTATCATTTTAGCTGCTTTCCAATGGATTTCATGGGGTGTTTTCATATACCAGGAAACAAGACCAACAACAAAGGAAATATCAGGATGGGTATGATTCAAGTATAAGAGTCTACCAACTAACTGACGTGGGATGTTGACATCACCTATGATGATGTGGACCATTGGTGAGTGTGCCACATGTCAACCTGATTTGTGATTTTTACACTTCTTATGTGCGACATCGACCTTGACACTTGTCACTATTTGATTGAGCCATGTGTCACCAATTGCTGACATGGTCATGTTGACTAGGATTTTGACATTTCATTACTTCATAGCTTTGGGAGTTTTGGCACTTTTATACCATCCTTCAATCATTTCCGAAGTGTCGAATAGATTTATCATTATATATATTTCCTTGTCTTGATCGACGACTTTTTTTAACTCTGGGGCTCCAAAGTTTGGGATTTATTGGTTTATCTAAGCTTCTTATCACCAGAGTAGGTCAATGTTGGAGTTGACCACCTTCTTCCTTTTAGCGCAATCTAACAGTTTCAATATTCATTCCATATTAACAGTTGACAGAATTTCCCTACTCTTCCTATGATCCGATGGTTGAAAAGAGTTCGTGACTTCGGGGCTTCGGCCTTCAGGGAAACTTACATGTTTCAAACTCTTTTTCACCAAAGTGATCAGCATCAGAGTGGTCATTGGATGAGTTTACCACCTTATTTCCTTTAGTGTGATCTAACAGATCAACATTTACATTCCAGATTGATGGTTAGCGCTTCATTCTAGATCAAATATGGATCTAACAGCTGGGAAACCATTCGAAGCTCCTTCCTGGTCGATGGTTGGCATTACTTTGTGACTTCATCATTTCATGGATTCTTTCTTGTCTCCAGTAATCACTGAAGTCGTGAAGTGTCGAATTTATTTATCTACTACTTGATCCAATGGTTGAGGGCTCACTTGAATTTTCTCCACGAGATATGATGGTTTTCGTTTACTTCACGACTTCAGAGGTTTCAAGACTTCATGTTTTATGGGGTCCGCTTATCCTATCCTTCCACTGGTTCTATCTAAAAATCAGGATAGATACCGAACCGATCTAACGGTTGTGATTACTCATGAATTTCAAAAGGGGACGACTACGATTACTCCACAATACTTTGTGTGGATTTCCTTAATTGCAGAACTTTGTTTCCGCTTCACTCAAATGTGCCTTATCTCCTGATATTTTCCTGCATCGATCCACCTTAGAGATTATATGGTAATATGAGGGACTCCTTTGTTCCTCACGATATGTGTTATGTGCACCCTACTACATTATCTCTCCTGAGCTTTTGGTATCTCATAGACATATTGATCTTCTTAATAATGACAATACCATAATACAATGGAAAACATTGATAATTTTGGCCCTCTTTGACATCAATGCCAGCACCATAAAACGATGTCCAACAGCATCCATGCATGTGCATAATTTGTTTCATGTTTCTTTTCTTAATAAGTATGTGCCTAATGCTAACCATGTAATTGATTGGACTGTGATCCAAGTGGAGCACAAGGGTGACTTCCAGGTCCAACCAATGTGTATATTGGATAGGAAGTTCAAGGTGCTCCAGAATCGATCCATAAGACTGGTAAAGTTCTAGTGGACCTGCTACAATCCTGAAGATGGTACATGGGAGCATAAGGATGCCATATGAGAGGAGTACATGCATCTTTTTTAATATTTTTAAAGAATTTTTTATTGTACATTTATTTATAATGCACTAAGGATAGTGCATAAATAGGGGGGAGGGGAATCTAATATCCCCAAGTTGAACCTCAAATTGTAAATATACATATGTTTTATAGGTTGGTGAGCCAAGATGTTTTGGGCCAGAGTGCTTGTGTATGTATGTTTTGAGCTGGAGTGCCTGTGTGATATTAGTTCGAAGAGCATATATGATGAAAGGTCAAAGAGCATGTATGATGAAATTTTGGTGAGCCTAGAATTGTACATTGCAATCACACTCGTTATATTAATAAAATTCATCACAGCTACAGACCAAGTTAGAAAAAAGAGTATGGGGGAATAGGAATCCATGAGAGGGAAATGGGGCTAGGGGATTATGAGAAGGGGCTAAGTCAAGGGGACTTAAGACAAGGAATATAATACTATATTCCTAAGTCCCAAGCCTAAGTTATATGTCTTGATTTATATTTGAAGTTCCAAAAGGTGGGACAAATTCCCGAGTGAAGGAAAATTGGTTCTTTATGTGCCACTTGTCAAATTTAGTACATGCATACTTAACCTTTGGACTTAGTGAGAAAGGGGGATTCAATTTCATTTTGATCATTTATTGTGGGGTGGGATATAGCAAGCCACTGTGACACTATGAATAGAATACTTTGTGGGTTGTGGGTAAATCATTTGTGACTATTGGGAACAATTCTCCCTTTTTTTCATTGGGGAAAGATGGAGCTCTGGAGGGAGAATCATCTAGGATAGGTTTCCCTGTATGTGAGGTTTAGTGGGTGCTTAGAGACTTCATTATAGTAGCTAGATTTCTTGGAGCCCTGGAGCTCTAAGACTTCCTATCCGACATGTATTGTAGCCTTGTAAGGGAAGTGGGACAACCCGAGGGGTTGTGGTGCAAAGAAGGGTGTACATTTCCTTGTGTTGGATAGGATGAGGGGAATGAGAGGTTGTGAGATGGGACTGTTGTTGGAATTGGTACCTTGTCCTATCCTTTGATTATGTGACTTGTGAGAACTTAGTTGGCCTGGTGAGAATTCATTTTTCCTAGTGGAGTCATTGCCCTATCTCAGGGGTGACCTGTTGTTGAGAGATAGAACAATAGTGTCTATGGTTGGGT
The DNA here is from genome assembly GCA_009831015.1 of Picea engelmannii. NCBI lineage: Eukaryota > Viridiplantae > Streptophyta > Pinopsida > Pinales > Pinaceae > Picea > Picea engelmannii. The sequence continues at coordinate 72,443 of ML787572.1, forward strand.
GGAACAAATGAGGTATGCAACCAGTTGGTTCTTTATAAAAGATAAGTACCATGTTTATTTGTACTTCTATCGCTATGAATAATGTGTGTAATGTGTTTAATTTTTGTTGTGGTTTTAAAGAATAAAATACACATTACATTGATGAATATTTGGCATGAGTAATTATAAATATTGTATGATTATGCATGGTGTTTCATGTTATTGTTTATCTAACATAAATGTACCATATGTAGGGAATTTTTTACAAAATGGAACTACATCCATATTGGTCATATTTAATGGTGGATTCAAAGAGGTTTTACGGTGACGTGGCCATGATCGATAACTGGGTATATTGAAATGTGGTATCAAAGTTGTTTTGTAGTGATGCGGCCAAGATGGAGGCCTAGGTATGTTACAATGTGGTATCATAGTTGTATTGTAGTGATGTATCCCAACATTGATCCAGGTGGATATCGGTGGCCACCCACCTTTTCCGACTGGCTCAAAACAGTTTTCTGGCAATTTTGGCAATTTACTATTTTTAGCAGGTTTTAACTTCCAGGGCCATTTTGAGGGCCTAAATGAAGGTTTTTTGAGATCTAGGTTCTCAATGATATTCGACGGCATTATTGAGCCCCCAAAATGAATCTCCTCAACGATACCTTTCCAACGAGCTATCACACGCCTAAAACGGAGATCGTATGCAAAAGTTACGACCCCGAGAAGTTGATGTACTAACTTACCCAAACGGGGCCCACATGACTTTTGGTG
>ML787572.1:78329-92245 GCA_009831015.1 Picea engelmannii
TGTATTTCATTGTGTTCCTACATAAATCCGGATCAAACATGGAGGCTTGGTTATGTTACAATAGTTATCTTTCTTGTGTAGTTATGTTATCTACATATACCCTTGCTAAGATTGCCACCCCACCAATTATACTCAAAGGAAAACAAGACACTACCACACAAACCATTATTCTACATATTGTTTCCCATTTGACATAGTGTTAAGGATGATCTAGAAAAAAATATTTGTTACTAGCGACATAGAGACCCTTACATTTTCCCTGCATTAATTTTTTCCACTGTAAAATCTAGGTTGCTTTTCTCCAAGTTCATAGTTCTCTTCCACACTATTGGGACAAATATTTTTAATAAATATTTAAAACAATATTTATAGAGCTATTTTTGTATATGCATTTCATAACTCCTTTTAGGATAAATGTAGTAATATGGAATCATGTGTTTTAGTCTAGACACTAGCATCCTTGAGAAACACTAAGAATAACACAACCAAACCCAAAAAGAATGGTTCCTCAAGTATAGTACTTGTTAATGAGCATGCAAACAATGTTTTTACAATATAGCTTACTATAACTCGTCGAGGATGACTTGTATCTCTCTTTGTAGACTCACATAGAAATGGAAAGAGAAATAGCACTACAATGCCTCCTTACCATCTCACCAACCTTCTCTTTCACACCATATTCTACAAGAAAGCATCTCATTGCAGATGGAAATTATTATTCTCCATTATAATGTGTGATTTCTCCAACATTGAATGAAAATAAATTTATCCTTCGCAAGGCCCAAACCAACTATATCCATGCTAAATCGATGATAAACAATGAGATCATTTCTACCACATCTTTAGGACTATAAAGAGGTAATCACTAGTAGCCAAAGGCTTGAATGCTAAGGAAGCATTTTCTTTCCCTATAGAAGACAAAGTAGCAATATGGTGAAGAAAAATGTGGAGAAAGAAGGTGAAAAACAAGGAGAAATGTAGGATAAGGAAGCATCAGTGCATTTTTAAGGGAGAGAGATGTTCTCCATGCAACTGTTATTCACTACCTTATCACGAATTATCTTGAAATCAAGGTACAAGCCGACGGGGGATTGAATCATTGTATTTTAGAGACATATGAACTAGTGAGCATAACGATTTGGCTAACATCATTGTGCAGGAAAAGAGAACCCATCCCAACATACACAACAATTTGATTAGGAGGAAAAGTTAGTGAAAGAAAAATCAATCATACATTTTTGAGCTGACAATTGGCAGAAACTTTTTGTGCCAACATGCACAATGATTTATTTTGGAGGCAGATCAAGCAAACAAATAATGAAATCAACTCAGAGCCACCATTTATCAATCAATCACTATATATGAATATTTTAAGGTAAATTATTGAGCTTGGGGTGACTTTTCCTAGAAAACACAACATTTTTTCTTGGGGAAAGTATTTTGGTGAGCTTGAATGAAATATTTCCATATTCCAGGGTCCATTAACAAAGGTAAATCATTACTCGTCCATTTAAAGCAATTTTTTGTCTCTGAGATGCCATTTCACCTTACTTACAGAATGATTTGGTGGATGGTGGTGAGAGGCAATGAAACAAGATCTCCTTAGAGTTGACTCATCATATCAGAAGACCTATATGAAATCATACATTGTTGTATCAAGGAAGATTATTTTTTAAGGGTTGAATCTACTCTTTGGACATAATGTTTTATCCTAGGAAGAAAAATCTCAATGTAAACTCAGTTAATCCAAGTCCATACCTGTCAAGAAATAGTTTTGTAAGAGAATTATATATCATCATGATCACATCATCATGAATAAGGAAAGCCACATATTTTCTAATATTATCTAATAAAATCTTAATTTAAAGAAAAGATTGTGAATTGGTTCTACCTTGAGTGGTTGTGTCATGGAGTGTTATCTTTTTGAGGTTATATTCCTGTAAACAACATGGAAAAGTTTTGAGCTTCAATAGAATCTTGTTTACCTAGAGCACCATCCTTGAAATGAGGGGAAGTGGCTTGTGGGTTTCCTTGAAAAATGCATTATGTGGAAAAACAAATTCAAAGGAAACATCAAATCCATCATGACCTAATCATTTAAATGCAATTCAATATGTTGACCATCAAAAAGTGCATTCAATGATTGGACATAGAGTCTTTTATTACCTTTATGGGACTTGAAAGTGAGTATAAATATCATCATAAAGAACATCTACAATATTCTTCCATAAATCCTTACCATTCAATTGGAAAAAATCAATGACCAAAGATAATGCTTGAAGAAATCATCTACCATTCAATTAATAGAATGAATTTCATGAAAAAATCAAGAACGAACAAGTGAAAAAGGGCCACCCATATAATGTTCCTACAAAAACCAATAACTTTAGGAAACATGCACTAATTTAGTTTAGCAACTAAAGAAAATTGAAACAATTAAAGCATAATACAACTTGTTCAATAACTAAAGCAAGCTCAACAAGGAGACACACCAATCATTGTTGGAACAATGCATGACCCTAAAGTTAAGCCTAACCAATCAAGAAGATATGAAGCAACAAGAAATAATAATCTCAATCATCAATCAAAGGAATTCAATGAAGTAGTAATACCAAAGAGTAGACAACGCCCACAATGAAATATCCACATAAATCAAGACAATCATGGAGTTCATTCCTTATCAACACAAGTAGGTAGCATGTTAGAGTCATTCACGAGAATACATTAATACCATGTAGTAATCATCATCAATTAATCACTCAATAAGGCACCTTAGCATTCATGTGCAATTCATAATCAAATTAGTGAGGTAAACCAAACAAAGAACCTGAAATCATTTGAGAGTGTCGATCGCATTAAATCTCAAATCATATAGAAATAGAAAGAAAATATTGATGAGCTTTAAAAAAAGTTGAAGGATCACAATTCCTTAAGGCCTAAGATTTATTGAGGCCTTAGAATATCCTCAAATTAAAATTAAAATCATTCAATACTATTATTTATATAAAAAATGACCAAACCTTGAATGAATCATTGCTAAAAAAAAATAGTGTCACAATCTATCATAGAACATAACTTCTTGCTTCCAAGTATTTATCTATAGCATATTAGCTCTCTTACCTCTTATGAACATATTATTTTGGAATGAAACGTAATATTTGGTTCCAGGTATTTTTTATGGTACCAAAATATGCTAGTAATGGTGGGCTTGTGTTAGAAGGTTCCAAAAAGGGCTTGTTGAGGGGCGTTGTCTAACTGTTCTATGTTTTGGCTCTTTTCGCCAAAATCAGGTGACATGATCTGCATGAAATCACAATTCTCTGTTGTTTAAATTACATTTATGAATGAATAAATGGATTCGGCATGATGAAAATCCCATGGGGCACTCAAATTATAAAGAATTAACCACTCAAATATGCAGATTGAACAATTTTTCACCGGATTTCGGGAAAAAAGTAAACATAAAATATCCCCGGAAAAGGGATAAAACATATAACAATTAGACTACATCCTTGTTTATTTGGTGTGAGGATCATCAATTGACCATATTGAGCCTATGTGTAAATAATAATTTAGTTTATTGAGTCTAAAAAGAGTATTGGTCCCTATGCCCAATTCACTTTTATGCCCAATAACTTATATAATTACAAGCTTCTTATCCACTAAATACTCAATCTATGTTTAGTTGGATCTTTGTGAGTAACTTCATTTCAATGCCTTAAAAGCATGTTGATGGGTCTAAATTCACCTGAAAATAGTAAGGGGTTACCCTTGGTAAGAAGTCCCAATTTTACCTCTCACTGTTTGGAATAGGGAACCCATATGGATTCTGTCCTGGCACCCATTGTTAGTTTGGTTTCACCAGTTGTGGCCCGGTCCACCGATGAAGGTGAGTGATGGATGGTTATTCAAATGGAATATGTAGAAGAAGACTATGTAAATGCAGGTATCTAATCTACTTCTAATCTACCCTATCCTAGCTAGGAGTGAATTAACATAAGTGAATGAATTGTGACATGAAGCTAACTCTACCTATAGCTTCACTTGGATAGTTGAAATGTAGAATAAAGTCAGATAAAACATGCACATGAATATATAACTAGAATAGTCCAAGTCTATCACATACATTGGCAGTTCATTCTCTTAGGACATGTAATAAAAGAAAGAGTAAAAAAACTACAAGAAAACATATATTATGTCAAAATAGTCCATAAACAAGCATTCTCTTATATCCCATGTGAACAACAAACATTATGCTTGAAATAGTCCGTAGAAAAAAAACAACATATGTGAGTCCTGCTCTCTGTCAAAAATTGGCCCTCAGGGTTTCTCCATATTAACAATTTCAACAATAGCATATGAAAACTCTAAGGAAAGCTCTCCAATTTTAGTTGGCACTATATTCCCACAATATTTTAGAATTGTAGAATGTTTGAAGATCCAAAAATCCTATTCTTTAGGTACAATTTTAGTATTTATTGAGGCTCAATGTGACTCTTGGCCTTCTGCCTACCCTAGTGACCTTTCATTTCCCAACTTCTATCTTTATTCCCTTTGTAATGATGAGAGGGAAAAGACAGTACTTACATTTTGAATTTGTCCTCTAGTTCTGGTGGGCCATAGTTCTGGTGCACCTCATCTCTTGTAAAAACTAGTTTGAAAATTTGGGGCATTGATCATCAGAGGGTTCAAACCTCCTCTTCAACCATTTGAATAAGATCATTTTTTCTATTTTTTGTTGCTACAAAAATTGATGTTGTTATTAATGTTCTAGTGTTCTTAAATGTAGATCATGTTGTAAGGATGTTGAGTGTGTCCTCCTCTCGATATTAATACCTGACACCATTAAACATATTGCAGATGAGTGATCTTAGATGATTACTTAAATAGACTATTAAAACAAGCATTTGAATCCATAAAATGGAAATATAAGTAATCAACACTTCATATCAACTTCCCTGAGTTTGATTCATGGTTCCTCTGCTCGCAGTTGAGGTGTGGTGTTCGTTGGGGTTGTTAATAAGGTGTCATATATTAATACAAAATAAAGTATATCGTAGGTGAGGAATTTATCAAATAATATAACTAGGAAGTTGTAGATCCCGAAAAGGCCTTTCCAATGGTATAAAGAATGCACAGAAAAGAAACTTGAGTCACAATTTATGGTAAAATTACGGAAGGAAGTTTTGTAGGTTTCGGAGGAGTTAATGGAAACTCCTTCTAAATTTCGAAGGAKTTGATGGGAACTCCTTCGATTTTCATTGGAGGGGTTGATCGGAACTCCTATGATTTGCATTGGAGGATTTGATGGGAACTCCTTCAATTCTTTCATAGGAATTTAAGGGAATTCTTCGATGGCTTTAGAGTATTTTAAGGGAAKTCCTCCAATGGTTTCAAAGGAGTATGAGGTGACTCCTCTGGTGGTTTATAAGGAACTTTTCAAAGAATTTTGAACTAAATTTCGAAGGCATTTTGAAAACCTTCAAAGGATTTTTTGGGAACTTTTAGAGGGTTTTGTGGGAACTCCTCTTATATGAACTAGAGATCATCAAAGGAACTTCTTCGATATGAAGGAAGACAAATCGAACAATTTCTAAGTGTCCTTTTACCAATGAGAAACAACAAGATCTTGAGTTCAAAATCTCATAAATTTCTCATATGATGTTCGATTGAGGTGTCATTTTTTGCAACATAGAGAGAATGGAGAGATGTTTCTATGAATATAACCGAACATATTATTCAAGCATTTGAGTGGATCCATTTTAATGATGGCCATGGTTAATGAGGTTGGCTTGACGATGAATCCTTGACGATCATTTTGGCACTTACATGCCTCATATTTTTATTTCGTCATTTGCATTGGAATCTTAATTGTGTAATTCATACAACTAGCATGTTTGAGGAGTGACAAATACACTTTGACTAGTACTCAAAATTCAGAGCAAGGACATTTGTTACTGAAAATTCAGACCTCGTTCTTGCTACTACTTCACCAAAATTTGATTTCATAGGTTCCTATGTCATATATGATATATAGGCTCTTAGTTCATCCATTGACATTGAGGTCACGTTTCAATAACACAGAATTAAAAACCTCCAAAATAGACAATTGACGTTATAGGTGCTTAACATGATTTCAAAGCTGAGGTGACCTATTTTCCTTCAAGATGCATTTTAGAGCTAGTGCAAGAACTACATATGTTCCAATTAACCCATATGATGATATGTGACACTTTCATGCTCATGTTTAGTCATAAAATCAAGACGCGCAAATCAAACAAGATGATGTGTTACGTGAATTTGAGCTATAGCAACACAGACAAACTTGATTACAAATACGGTCATGAATCAGGTTAAGAGTGGTACGTATCATTCATCAATTATACATTTAAGCATGAAGATACTTGTCATAGAAAAAGTTAGTAGACCGATGGATGGTGTGGTGAGAAGGATCCGAGCTAGAGGAGAATGAGACAAAGGTGGGTCGCGTTGACTTGGTCAATTTTGGGGAGAGGGATAATATCTTCGTCGATGCACTTGATGATGGAAAGGGGTTGAAATTATTTTGTTGATGCATCGGTGACATAATAGGGAAGAAAGAAGTTCATTGGCTAAAGAGGGGAAAACCTCGTCAATGTGCAGTATATCAAAGCGAAAGGGAGGGAACAATGTCATTATGCAATGCATCAATGCAAGTGGAGGGAAGTCAGTTGGTGAAAGGAGTGTGCACAACGAAGATAATCATGTGACCAATATTGATGTGACAATGTTGATCATGTGAAATTTGTCAATGATGAAGATGTGTTTCGGTGAGGTTTGGTGGAAGTGCACTAGCACCTTAGCCAAGTTTGAAGGATATTGGCCTATGTATAGGAGAAGAAATCAATGGCACACCAATATGACAGTGGAAGAATCATGTGTTCATTGGTATGTTGTGTATCGGAACATGAAGAGGGAGCTTGCGGAAGTAAGGCTCGAAAGTTCAACATGATCTGAGGAGGAACTGGAAATGATAAGGCCGGAAGAGAGGGGGGGAGAGTTAGGCTTATATATTATCACATAAGAGAAAATGTGAGGGTTCTGGTAGGAAGATTTGGAGGGGAGCCAATTTCTTGTCTTAGAGAGACGCTAAGAGAATAAAATTGGGAGGTTTTTGTGCATGCGCAATAAATGGCGATACACTCGGTGAGGCTAGAATCTTTTCTAGCCTTTCCTAATTGATAAGAAGAAAATTTAGAGGGTCGTAAAATTTACTCTAAGTTCAAAAATTCTATAAATAATGTGCAATAGTTACCTAAAATATTCAATCATGGTGGGTTTACCGATGATGCTTGCATAACAGCTAACGGAGCTCGTCTATTGTAATTAGTGGATGAATAATGATGAGATTTATTTCCTTAAATTGCATCGATAATCTGGGTTGGTATCTCCATCGTGGGGCTAATATATATTTTGGATAAATAAATATTTTTCACCAGGTGCATATACAAATATCTCGTCCATAGCCCTGATGAAGTCACCATGACATCACAGACCTTGCTCCACTGCCAACAAAAGTCCATATCCCTGGCGGAGATATTTGCATGTCCCCTAGTTTGGTCAAAATTTCCTTTCCATTCCTTCCCGGATTATTTAGTGCATACTTAGCATTCAATGGATGGGGAAAGTGGTGGCCTTTTATCCTGAAATGGGATGAATTCCAACTATTGATATTTATTTGTATATTTGTTGCACCTAGCTACATAGAGATATCCCTTTTGGTTTTCATCCTTTAGACTTTGACACTTCACCTTTCACGTAAGCAGCTACTTAATGTGTGGATGGCAACTCCATTACATAGAATTTTCTCGCCATCCAATATGAAAGGATGATTTTTTATTAACCATTACACCCAGTCATGGTTTAACCATTTTCACAACATTCTGAGATAGTTGTGATTCATGTTCAAATAGAGACTCCAAATTCTTCTCATAAGCTAGGAAAGAGATGAAAGTTGATTCAAGCCTAGTCCACTGTGAAAGCATTGTCTATAAAAGACATAAGAAGGTGAGGGGGCTTGCATGTCATCAAATATAATCATATATCATAAGATGAATAACCTTTAAGAAATGAACTGCTTTGAAGGGAAAATATGATGATGAAAGAACGAGAAGAGAAGTGTTGAATTAGGAGATGAACTCAACCCAAAACCTTGATGCAACTGAAAAATTAAACCTTAGATGAATGACGATAAACAATATGCGATTAGGAAAGAAAGTGGACTGATAAAGAAATCATAGATTGAATTTTTTCAACAGATTAAAGGATATTCTTGCATTACAACCAGCTAGAAATTTTCATCCTCTTGAAGAAACTAATTCATGTGAAAGATTATATGTGTATTACTTCATTTGGATGGGTTTCAGTGCTAGTTTTGACTAAGAATTACACCTCTCATCATGATTTTTTGAATGCCTTTAGTTCAATTATGTAGCCTTATGCTTTAGTGGGCAAGGGTTGGTTAGGACTCCACTTTATTGTCCATCAAATTTCTTCTCTTTGGTCTTACAAGATCTTTATTTCCTCTTCACTTCTTCTAGATCCACAACTTATGCTACAACATGATATATTCAGTTAATCGTAGTTCAAAAATGATGCCAAAAATGCACTTGTACCAGGAAACATGCCTCATGATCATGTTGTTTGTCTTCCTTGAGTTATATATTTTTCTTCAAGAGAGCACAACCTTCCACAAGAGGAATATACAAACAAGACAAAAACATGTATCATAAATCAAAACCAATGACCAGTGATCTAAATTATTTTATTATCCAATTTTCAACATCATTATCTGACACGTTAGAAAATTCAACTGAATGCAATGTCAAATAAAATAATTCCTTCCAGACAAACATTTGTTGGGATTTCAAAACCATGCCTAAAGTTTGTATTTGGGTTGGTACGGGGCACCAAATCGAAGATAATGCTTTTTGAAAATAGAGGGGACCATACCTATGTGGAATTATAAAATCAAACCATCATTCTTACCAGTTCCCGTTGCTAATATTCTTGAATTGTAGTGCCTTTCCTGGATGAAAATAAACATAAATACTATATATATCATGTTAAATGGCCAAGACACCTTAGAACCCACAACACATGGAAAATTAGTATTATTCTTTTTCCAAGTACCTTAGTTGCATTTCCCTAAGATGTAAAGCATTATTCAACATATTTTCTTCTTTCAATAGCTTAGGGAAATAAACTAATCAACCATGCATGTTAGAGTGGGTGTTGTTGAACCAAAACATGAATCTTCCAGTAGAATTTTTCACAGGGTTTCCTCGTGATAACCGAATTTAGGCCAAGATTTTATTCAAACAACAAAAAAATAAAATGTATTCAATAGAAAAGAAACAATTTTGTAAAAAAAGTAACTTAAGATAAAGCAAGTCATCCCTGGATGCAAACTAAAGTAACATCAGCTGGTGGCCTTTATTGAAGAAACCAAGACAAATCGAAATCTATGCTACACAAACAAAAACAAAGGCAAGCATCTAAGTTATGCAAGAAGAAGGAAGTAAAATAACTATTCCTAACTTATCCTACACTAGTTGAAAGAAGGCTAGGTGCAAGCATAGTGCCAGTGGAGCCAATTGAGAAAATACAAACCCACGATCATATGTTCTTTGCAGTTCAATTGTAGAGAATGAAGTGGTGAGGGATGAAATATTGGAAGAATTGATTCAAGCAAGTTTCCACTTAGTAGGTCAAATTTGACAGTGTTATTGTTTATTTGAAATGCAAATGTGTAGGATTCTTCCAACCAAGATTCAACTATGTCATAAAATTTACAATAATCATTATAAGGTTGTTGAAGGAATTGGAAAGTGAGTGACGCAATTGAAGAGACTCGTAAATGAAACATGAGTGTAATGTACTTTGTGAGAGTGTCTCAGAGTGGGTGAAATCGTTCATCCCAAGAGTAGAGGTAAGATAATGAGTACCTAACATAATCATCGATTGAAATTGGAGTGTCTCATTATCGATGTAGATCTCCCTGGGTACAAATTTCACATACTTTGCATGATGAGGGGAGAGTTGATATCTTATTGTTGAATGAAAACATTGAGCGAAATGTGACTCCATATCTTCTCATATGACATCAATGAAATCATGTGAAGAATGTTGGAGAATTAAAATAGAATCAAAGGGTGATTGATGCATCCACTATTAAGGATTAACAAGTAATTCTAGAGAAGATTGAAATGATGACATTTCTTGGATCATCTCAATGTTTCATGTGCTTTGTGTGGTGATGGGTTGTGCATTTTCTATGATTTCTTCATGAGGATTCACAAACTCATTTTTCTCTTCATACTTTATATCTATGTGTTTTAACACATGTGTATCAAGATCAAAAATGTCATATTTCATAGGATCAATGAGTGATAGGTTGATGCTTACATTCAATTCCAGAACCAAAGAATAGTTATCAGAAATAGGGTTATTAAGATCAAGTTGTGTTTCAACATGTTCTGGAAATTCAAAATACGAGGGACTTTCAAAGTGATTCAACCCACATGAGGCGTTGTTAAGTATGAATGTTTGATCAATCAAAGTTAGGCACCCTCCTTGTTCTAGTTTATCATTTGATGGTTTATCATTGAAATAATAGTGTGAAGGAAGAACTTCATGATGAATGCATAAAAGAGAGGGGTTTCATTAGTAACGATGAGAGGGAAAAGACAGTAATTACATTTCAAATTTTTCCTCTAGTTTTAGTGGGCCATAATGGATTTTGGTTGTAGTGCACCTCATCTCTTGTAATGACTGGTTCAGACATTTGGGGAATTGATTGTCATAGGCTTCATACCTCCTCTTCAACCATTTGAATTGAATTCCTTTCGCTACTTTTTGTTGTTGCGACAATTGATGTTTTCCTTAATGCTCTATTGTCCTTATATTTAGATCACACTTTAAGGATGTTGAGTGTGTCCTCCTATCGACATCAGTACCTAACACCATTCAACATATTACAAATGAGTGATATTATAGGGACACTTAAATAAAATATTAAAATAAGAATTTCAACCCAAAAAACTCAAATATAAGTAATCAAGACTTCATATCAATTTCCCTAAGTTCAATTCATGGTTCCTCTGCTCAGAGTTGGGTTGTGGTGTCCTCCGAGGATGTTAACAAGGTGTCAGATATTAATCCAAAACAACGTATACCATAAGTGAGGAAATTATCAAATCATATAACTAAAAAAATTTATATCTCGCAAATACCTTTCCAGCGATATAAATAACGCGTAAAACCGACACACAAGTCAAAAGTTATGGCCAAATTATGGAAGGCAGTTTTTTAGGTTTCAAAGGAGTTAATGGAAACTCCTCCAAAATATCGGAGTTGATGGGAAATCCTTTGATTTGTATTGGAGGGTTTGATGGGAACTCCTATGATTTTCATTGGAGGATTTTATGGGAACTCCTCTGATTTGCATCAAAGGATTTAATGGGAACTCCTCTGATGGTTTTGGAGGAGTTTGAGGGAACTTCTTCGATGGATTCGGAGGAGTTTGAAGGAACTTATTTTATGAATTCGGAGGAGTTTAAGGGAAATCCTCTGATGGTTTCAAATTAGTTTAAGGGAACTCCTCTGGTGGTTTCGAAGGAACTTTTCAGAAAAGTTTGAACTAACTTTTGGAGGAATTTCGACAACTTTCAAAAGAGTTTGTGGGAAATTTCGGAGGATTTTGTAGGAAATCCTTCGATATGAACCAGAGCTCATCAAAGGAATTCCTTCAGTATGAAGGAAGACAAATTCAACAATTTCTAACTATCCTTTTACTGGTGAGAAAAAACAAGAGCTTGAGATCAAAAGATCATAACTTTCTCGTATGATGTCTGATTGAGGTGTCATTTTTTGTAACATGGAGAGAACATATAGATGCTTCTATTTAGATAACTGAACATATTATTCAAGCATTTGATTGGATCCATTTTAATGATCTCCACGGTTAATGAGGCTTGCTTGATGGGAAATCATTAACAGTCATTTTGGCACTTATGGACCTTGAGTTTCAATTCCATCAGTTGTGTTGGAATATTAATCACGTAATTCATACAACTATCATGTTTTAAGGAGTGACAAATCCACTTTAACTAGTACTTAAAATTGAGAGTAAGGACACTTTTTAATGAAAATTCATACCCTATTCTCACTACTACTTTGCCAAAATTTGATTCCATAAGTTCATGTGCCATCTATGTTATATAGGCTCTTAGTTCATCCATTGACAGTGAAGTGACATGTCGGTAGAATAGAATTACAAATCCTTCAAAAAAACCAGTTGATGTTTGAGGTGCTTAACACAGTTTCAAAGCCAAGGTGATCAATTTTCCTTCAAGATGCATTTTAGAGCCAGTGCAAGACCTACATATTCTATAGTTAATCAGCCATATGATAATATATGACACTTTCATTCTCATGGTTAGTCATAAAATCAAGAGGCGCAGATCAAACAAGTTGATGTGGTATGTGAATTTGAGCTACTGGCGACATGGAAAAACTTGATTACAAATGCAGTCATGAAGAAAGTTAGGTGTGGTAGGTATCATTCATCAATTATCCATTTAAGCATGAAGATACTAATCATATAAAAAGGTAGTAGACCGACGGATGGTGCGGCAAGAAGGATCTGAGCTATAGGAGAATGAGACAAAGGCGAGGCATGTTGAATTGGTCAGTGTTGGAGAGAGGGAGAAGATTTTCTTCGATGCACTTGATGATGGAAATGGGTCGAAATCCTTTCGTTGATGCATCGGTTACAGAACAGGGAAGCCAATAGTGCATCGGATAAAAAGGGGCAAAGCTCATCGATGTGTAGTATATCGAAGCAAAAGGGAGGGAGTGCCTTCATTATGCGATGCATCGACGGGAGTGGAAGGAAGTCAACTGGTGAAAGGAGTGTGTGTGGAAAATATAATCATGTGACCAATATCGATGTGACAGCGTTGATCATGCAAACTTCGTCGATGATTAAGATGGGTGTCAGTGAGGTTTGGTGGAAGCGTGCTAGCATGTCATCCAATTTTGAAGGATAGTGGCCTATGTATATGCGAATAAATAAATGGCATGCCAATGCAATGATGGGAGAAGGATGTGTTCTTCAGTACATTGTTTATTAGCACAGGAAGAGGGAGCTTGCAGAAGTAAGGCTCAATGGGTCGACGTGATCTGAGGAGGAACTGGAAATGATAAGACGAGAAGAACGGGGGGAAGACTTAGGCTTAGCTATTAGCACATAAGATAGAATGTGAGGGTTATAGTAGGAATATTTGAAGGGGGGGGGGGATTTATTTTCTTAGAGAGATGCTAAGAGAAGAAAATTGGGAGGTTGTTGTGCACGCGCAACAAAGAATTATATTGATTCTTGATGGTTAGGAGAGAATATCACACTAAAATTGAAACCATTATGAAATCATGAAGAGAACGTTGAAAATGGAATTCTAGAACACATGCATTTGAATATTTATGGATTTTATTTACTTATAGTTCGTTCATCTTCTCTTAATATAATATTATAAAGAAAGAAAAGCATACTACAAGGAGGAGAAGCAAAATGAGTCTCTATTATGTTAGACCTGACAAATAGTAAGGAGGATAAATCACATGTCATTCATAGTAAGGAGGATAAAATCACAATACTAAACTCACATGTCATTCATAGTAAGGAGGATAAACTCACAATACTAAAGATAATAAAAAAAACAAATTAGAAACTTGAAATAATTAATGAAATAAATTTTAAAAAGAAATGACAAAATAAAAAAATAAGTCTTAAAATTTATTTTATTAAATCAAGATATAAATTAATTATTAAAATTAAGAAATATAATTCTATAAATTAAAAAAAAAAAAAAAAAAAA
>ML787572.1:92268-111320 GCA_009831015.1 Picea engelmannii
CTAACAATAATAAAAAGAATTACATTAATTTTTATAATCAACTTATAAGAATGTTTGTAACACATAATAATTATGTAATGTTAATTTTTATAAATTGCAACATTTACATTTAGATCCATAACCCATCTAATATTACAACTTTTTTTAACCACAAATAACAATTAGCATGAACAACTTAAATTTAAATTATAGGAAAAAAAAATATAGCTTGAAGTGAAGGAAACGCTCTGCAACTAGGGTTTAGGGCCTCACAGCCGCCACGAACTGTGCCCACACGATGGCTTCCCCGCAAGGGCTCATGAATTGCAGGGAGGGGGCGTCAAATGGCGTCTCCTATAGCCAAATCACGGCCAATGAAAATCCTGCAGCAGGAACGAAAAGGCCGACTTTTGAGACGCCTCCAGACATGCACGTGAAGCTTCTAGCAGAAGGGACCTTCAAGGATCGGGAGATGGATATCGATCTAGCCAAGGAGACGGTCCCTGCAAAAGCCTCAGCCCCTTGGATGTCGGGTAAATGCATTCCACAGGCACCACAGGCCCCAAAATACGTCATAAGCTCGCCACGCATAGAATAGCAGAAACAATACATGCGAGACAATGCCTTGGTAGGAAAATTTTTAGGGCTTTGGCCCTCTGAGCGTGATCTGGTCAAATGGATACAGTACTGGTGGAAACCAAAAGGCCACTATGACCTACAACTAGTTTCCAAGGGGTTCTTCACAATCATCCTCCACAACCTATAGGATCGAAATCGCATCTTTGATGGAGGGCCATACTTCTACAACTCGGCTGGACTCTTCTTGAGATTCTGGATAGAAAAGCTCAGCCCCGAAAAGGAATACTTTGCCCATGCGTCGATATGGATTAGACTGTACTCTCTTCCCCAGGAATTCTGGCTGGAAGAGGTCCTAGCAGGCATTGGCAATACCATTGGCATCTACGTTAAGTCCTCTGAAGCCACCAAGCAGCGGTGCTACACATCATATGCGCGAATCTATGTTTATCTAAACATAGCTAAGCCGATCCCAGGATCCATCACGCTGGAATATCATGACGAGGATTGGTCCCAAACCATCGACTATGAAAACATTCCTTTTCGATGCAGGAAATGCCACGAACATGGTCATCTCTTCAGAGAATGCCCTCTCAATACAGCTCACAAGAAAGGGAACCCAGAAAGCGGCAAAGATAAGGAAGGCTTTGTACAACCAGCAGGGAGAAGGCAACAGGGAGGAAGAAAACAACCGGCTCAGGTAAGTAAAGACCCCACTACCAGCAATAAGTTTGCAATTTTACAAGATCAACTGGAAAACCCCACAACCCCTGCAAACCCGAATGTACCACCCCTGCACAATGAACCCCAGTCCATGGGCCAAAGTATTGAACAGCCCCCACAAAGTAAGGAATCAGATCTCCCTCCCCTAGGCTTGGCTTGGGATCCGCTAGACTTGCAGGAGACAAAAGATGGGGACGAGGAAATGGAGTTAGAGGAGCAAGACCTAGCCGAGGTGGATCTGGATCACCTTGAGCATGCCTATAGGCATCAAAAACTTTATACCATACCCAGGGATCAACTGAGGAAGGTGCACAAAGTATTTCTCAACTCTTCCACAGGGTCCTCAGCCCGAGCTAGCAAATCCCTAGGAATCCAGGGAAGTCAGACAAAAAAACCAAATAAAGCTCAAAAAGACGAAAAGAAAAGGGGAAGGAAATCCACAAGCAAGCTCATACAAGAAATAGGAAACTTCATGGTAAACTCAGGGCAGATCCACTTGATCTCAGACATATTCCCTCCTCTCCCCACCCCCCCCATCATTATGAAGATCGTATCTTGGAATATCAGAGGCCTCAACGGACGTAGCAAGCAAAAAATGCTACGAGAACTGATCTTAGTGGAAACACCAGACGTTGTATTGTTACAGGAAACAAAATGTACCTCAGAAGACATCGACAGGCTTCTTCCCTACTGCTGGAGGCAAGGGGGAGCGGCCTCAATCGACGCCACAGGAACGGCTGGAGGACTGGCTATCCTCTGGAACACCAATGCTGTGCTGATGGAAAACTTCCGCACAACCAAATGGTCCATCACAGCAGATTATAGGCTCATCGGATCAAACAAGCTGGGACATCTGACCAGTGTCTACGGCCCGGCCAATCCAAGGGATAAGAAGGCTTTCCTCAGGAGCCTGGGTTACATATCCAGCCTTACACAGTATAATATATGGATTGTTGGTGGCGATTTCAATATTATCCACAACCTGAAGGAAAAAAAAGGAGGATCAAGACGACTGGACCGAGGCTCCTGCGACTTCAACAGCCTAATATATGATCTTCATCTCATCGATCTGGAGGCCAGCAATGGCATTCACACCTGGACAAACAGAAGAACAAGAATACATCAAATCGCCTGCAAACTAGACCGTTTCCTCATTTCGGAATCCCTCATGATGGATGGCGCGGCAATGGAATCCACTATATTGAACCTCTCTCGTTCAGATCACTGGCCCATTCAACTATGGTTGGATGTCCCAGCCACACCTGGAAAGAAACCCTTTTGGTTTGAACAGTTCTGGCTAGATCACCCTGATTTCCGAGCAAATATCCAAGATTGGTGGAGGCACGCAGCGATCTCTCATGTTTCCAAAATGTATAGATTCCAGCAAAAGCTAAAGAATCTTAAGAAAATGCTTAAACTCTGGAATAAGCATACCTTCGGTAGCATCTTCAACTCCCAAAAATAGTTGTCAAATCAAATGGGTGATATTCAGCATCAGATCAGAGAGCAAGGGCTAACAGATGAGCTAAAAGCCCAGGAAATAAGAGTGAATCAACAGATTGAAGATAGGAAAAGACAGGAAGAGATCTTATGGAAACAGAAGTCGCGTATTCATTGGCTCAAGGAAGGGGAACGCAACACCAAATTCTTTCACCGAACTACTATCCAGAGAAGGCACTCTAATAAGATCACGCATCTCATCTCGGATGAAGGGGAAACCATTCACTCCCATGCTGACATGGAAAAAACCTTGATCGAGTACTTTGAAGACCTCCTTACAGAGCCCGTCCCAGATAGACATGAGGCAATCAATAAGGTCATGAGGCATGTGCCCTCCCTCATAACCCAGGAGAAAAATGCATCTCTTCTCCAACCCTTCACAATCGAGGAAGTAGATCAAGCGCTTCAGGACACCCCTAAGTGCAAGGCTCCTGGTCCTGACGGCTTCACCAGCGACTTTTTCCACTATTGTTGGCCGATGATCAGGACAGAGGTTTGGGAAATTTTGGAAGACTCTAGAGCCACTGGAAAGGTCCTCCAGGATCTCAATGCCACTTTTCTCACCTTAGTTCCCAAAGAGGGGCAGGAACATCGGCCCAAGCAGTATAGGCCTATAGCTCTATGCAATGTCATCTACAAACTCCTTACAAAAGTAATAGCCTGGAGACTCAAGCCGATCTTACCAACAATCATATCCCCAAAGAAATCTGGATATGTCGAGGGCAGACAAATCCTGGATAGCGTCATCTTATCTCATGAAGTAATTCACTCCTTGCAGAGGACCAAAACCCCAGGTATGCTCCTCAAATTAGACCTCTCTAAATCCTTTGATAAGATAAGCTGGGAGTATATGAGAGCAATGCTTCTAGCTTTTGGATTTGATCAAAACTGGGTAACTTGGATCTTAAATTTAACCTCCTCGGCTTTCTTTTCTCTTCTCATCAATGGTGTCCCCTCGAGACCCTTCTCCCCTTCAAGAGGAATTAGACAGGGCGACCCCCTGTCCCCTTTCCTCTTCATAATCATGGCCGAAGGACTCAGTCGCTCCATCCATGCAGCTTTAGAAAACAACCTTCTGACGGGTTTACCCCTGCATGGCATCTCACCCCCTATCTCGCATAGCCAATTTGTGGATGACACTCTCTTAATGGGAAACCCTATGGTCCGAGAAGCCAACTCTCTCCAGGCGATTCTCCAAACCTTCTCTGATGCCTCAGGTCTAGACTGTAACAAGGATAAATCCCAAATATTCTTTTTTAATACGCCCCCTCAGATCCTGTGCCACATCTCGGATATCCTTTGTTTCAACAGAAGCTCCCTTCCGTCCAAATACCTTGGCATTCCCTTGATAGATAATGCCCTCCGAAATTCCTCCTGGGAACACCTTTTGTCTTCCTTCTCCAAAAGGCTCTCTTCCTGGACCTTTAGAGCCTTAAACCTTCCCAGTCATCTCATTCTGCTCAAATCCGTTCTTCAAGCCCTCCCGATCTATGCTTTTTCCGCGCTGGTTGCCCCAAAGTTCGTCCTCACAACCATCAAAAGCTTACAAAGAAACTTCATTTGGAAAGGCCTCAACAAAGAGAAGAAGATAGCACTAGTTAGCTGGGACAAACTCTGTCGGCCCAAAGAGCAAGGAGGCATGGGATTAAGAGACCCCCTTATAATGAACAAGGTCCTCAGTGCCAAAATTTGGTGGTGCTGGTTAAAAAATCCCAAAGATCTTTGGGCTAGACTCTGGAGGAAGAAATACGCTCCAAATATGGAAGTGAAGAACCTAATCAGATGGAATGGGGATAACCCGGGCTCATTAATTTGGACAACGGCCAAGCAGAATAGACAAATGGTTACTCAGCATGCTTTCTGGGAGATAGGTAATGGGGAAACTGCTCTATTCTGGAAAGATTCCTGGAAAAAGTGGCCAGCTCTGAGCACTGAGGACTGGGCCCATGACATCTGCACCCAAGCTACATGGGAAGGCCTGAAAAAAGTAGTAGACTATTGGCAGAACAATCCCACGGAGGACACCTGGCGCTACTAGCATTTGGATAGGGAGCGCATTAACCTAGAGTTACATGTCAATCTGGCACCTTTGCAAGAAGAGCTGGCTAAACGAAAAATTCCCATAATTGTAGGAGAAGATATTCTTCAGTGGGGATACAGGCCATAGGGCTCCTTCAGCACGCGGGAATCCTATCAAATTAAAACTCAATCAGACCCCTTCCCAGCTTCGAAAGTTTGGCAAAAAATTTGGAATCTTAAGCATTGGCCAAAAATCACTCTTTTCCTATGGCTGGTCTCACATTCAAGCATTATAACCTGGGAAAACCTATTGAAAATAGGTTTTGTGGGACCCTCCTTATGTATACTTTGTGGAGAGGCAGAGGAAACCATGAACCATCTCCTCAACACGTGCCCTTACACACCTCAAATCTGGGATCAAGCAGCGCTCATCATGCGCACCTTGGACCGCCTCAGAGATAGCATCCTCGAAACCATTACAAACTGGAGGGATCAGGCTTTCCATTCTCCCCTCCTCAATCGTATCTGGCAACTTCTACCTGGCTTTAGCCTTTGGAAAACTTGGAAAGAATGGAACAGAAGACTATTCAGAAACATCTCGATCCTGTGGCAACAGTGATGGCGTCAGTGCCAACGCAACATCATGGAAACTCTCCACCTATGAAAATGGTCCGACGCAGACTTAACTGGCTCCCCCTCTGAGCTCCCCATCCTCCGACACTGGACACCTCTCCCCTCTCTTCAGGCTCCCCCCTCCCCCTCTCCCACCATCCCTTCGAGCAGCCCTTCCCTTTGGTCTCCTCCCCCAGAGGATTTCGTCAAGCTCAATTTTGACGAAGCCTCTAAGGACAATCCCGGAGCTGCAGGCTATGGATTCATCTTATGTAACCATCATGGGCACATCCTAGTCATAGGAGCAGGCCCCCTCGGGCATGCCACGAATAATGCAGCAGAACTCTGGGGTCTTATCAAAGGACTTCAATTGGCCATCAAAAATAACTTCACCAAGATACTCGTCGAGGGGGACTCTCAAGTCATCATCAGCTTGCTGCGCAGAATCTTAAACGGGTCAAATCCAGACAGCATATTGCCCAGCTGGAGACTATCACACGGTCTATAGATCATCGCAGGTTTAATGCGTCCAAATCAGGTTATCATTCCCGCACACATCAGGAGGAAGGCGAACCAAGTTGCGGATGAATTGGATAATCTGGGTACCAACTGGAGTGGACCAGAACTCCAGTGTAATTCAACCCGGGATTAGGATCACCCTATCCTCCAGTAGTGTATCCGCAAAGATGGAATGGTGGATGTCTCACCGGATGGGGTGTTAGTGCGGTCAACGTGGCATATGACGGGAGCAGGCACCAGCCACCGAGGCATGGAGCCACGTGATGGGCTCGTGCCACAGCCCACCACCCTCCTCTGTGATTAAATGGCTATTACTGCGATACGAAGGGGCATTTATGAAGTCCTCTCTCCTTCTCCGCGCTTTGTATGGCTTCGTTCACAATGCTGGTCATCCACCTCCGCTTGCTCCCTGCAGGGCTCATCCCTTCGCAGCAATGGCTTGACCCTGCTCGAATTTTCTGGTTCGATGCCACCCTTGCTCACCCCCAGGCCATACACCTTCATCGGGTGCTCTTAATCTCCTCATCCAGCCCCCCTGTGCACCTTATGATGCATCCAAGGGGAAGACCAAGGAGGGGCTCTCCTTGGAAGCCTCGTCGGCCCTCAGTCTCCCCTCCCGACTCACCCTCTATTTGCTCCTCCCCCCGCCCTCAGTCTGAGTTTTTCTTTGCTTCCTCTCATGTCCCACCGAACTCGCAGTTCAATGTTATGGCAATAATCCCCCGGGCGCCCAGCTCACTCTTGCGGCACTTTCTCGACCCTCCGGTGAATCCCACTGCCCCCACGCCAATCCTTGACCCTTTGGGAAACTCAGGCTGCAAACCTTCTCCTCATCGTATGCCTAGGGAGGCTAGACAACAATTCACGGATTCCTACAATAGGGTGTAGTTCAGAGACAGCCTGGCTATCCTTCACGATCTGATCTTTGAACTCCGCCAGGGGGTGGAGGATCTCCATTTTCGCCTACAAGCTACAGATGAAAAGGTGGCGGTCTTTCTTCAGACTCTCTCCTCCATGCATGAAGCTTTCTCCTCGGACCCGGCCAAAACGACTCCAATGGAGGAACCCGGTGTAGCTACAGGTAAAGGTCAAAACAAGGCGCAGCGTGCAACAGAAATGGAACGGGAGAAAGATGAGCGAGAGAGAAACGCTGATGAAACTGCGTGCGACATGAAAGATGGAAAGCAATGGGCAGACCAGACTACGTATGTTGAGGAGGAGCCTTGGACAGAGGACCTCCACACCACGTGGCCAGACTATCTACCAGGTGTCTAGGTCTATAGTGTTTTTCAAGTCTTTTCAGTCTTCAAGTCTTAGATGATAAACAGTTTGTCTAATGCCTTTTTTTTAGCCTATCATACTACTTATTTTGACCCATAGGTTGGTTGGACTGGTTTCCCCTTTGTTGGGGCAGTCCAGTAACCTCAGCGGGGCTATCTCTGTATTTTTCTACTCTACTTCAGTTCTGGAAGGCTCTTAATATATATACTTCTTATTTACAAAAAAAAAAATTATAGAAAAAAATAAAAAAACAAGAATAAGAAATTAAATTATATATGTTGAGATACCACTTGATATAATTATATATATCTTGAAATATCACTTGTTAACAAGATGATGATGATGATGACGATGATGATGATTATGACAACAACAACTATAATGATGACAATGACAATGACAATGATGGCAATGACGACGACGACGACGACGACGATGATGATGATGATGATGACGACGACGACGACAATGACGATGATGACGACGAACTAATGACGATGACAATGTGATGATGATGATGATGATGATGACGATGACGACGATGATAATTATATATGTTGACATACCACTTGTTATCATTATTATTATTGATGATTATGATGATGATGATGAAGACAATGACATAATGATATCTCTTAACATACCACGTGTTAACATTATAGATGATGATGATGATGACTGTTAAAATTGATGAGATTTCAAATTTTGATTTCTTATTTTATTTTTAATGATGATGATTATGATTATGATCATTTTCATCTTTGCAACATTTTTATTATGATTGTCGAAATATGTGAGCTTTCAAATTTGGATTTATTATTTTACTTTGCAGAGAATTAATAAATTGATGATGATGATAATGATTGTATGGTTAGAATTTCTTGCAGTGGTGGTGGTGGTCCAATAATAATTAATAAATGGAATATGATGATGATTGAGGTGGTGGTCTGGTGAGAATTAACAAATGGAGGGAATTAATAAATGGATGATGGTGGTGGTTGTGGTCCAATGAGACCAAGTTTGGTTTATCATATCTTAAGAAAGGTAAGGAATTACTTGGATTTCTTTATAATTTTATTTATATGCTCAAAAAACGGTAGAGAAGTGTTCTAATATCACCATAGTTTTGATGATTTAGTTTTAATGAGTTAGAGTAATTTTGATGAGTAATTTTTAAATGATTTAGAATTGTTTTGAGTTAGTTTTGATGAGTGATAAGGTTGGGAAGGCTCGTATTGTGATACATATTTTGAAATTGTGATCTAATATGGGTATAGGGATTTTCATCTTCAACCCTCTTAGTGTCACAAAGATGATAAATTCTTTCGATTCATGGAATTTTAGGAATTGTCCAACCTCCACTTTCATTATGGAGCTCTTGAGAATTTGATCTTATTTTGGCAATGTTAATTTTATTCTTTACGATTTTCAAAACATATAGATACTTTTGATCTTCTAAATTAGGGTTGATCACATCCTTATAGTATCTTAATTTTATTTTACCCTCTAAATCTTTATCACGCCATAATTTCTCCTTAAACTTAGATGTAATAATATTTTTAATATTTGATAGTTCAGATTTATGTGGTGTGAGTTTTGTTTATTAGAATTTGGAAGAACCACAGTGTTATCGGTTTTTCGTCAACGTTTCGGATCCACAACAGGATCCATCTTCAGGACATAAAAGCCTGAAAAAAAATAAAAGAGAAGAACCCTAATATTATCGTTATTATGCAAAATGGCATCTTCCTTTATTCCCCAATGATATAGCCAAGACTTGGCATCCTTAAGTCATCCCCGCTTGAGTCACAGGTGGTTTTGGCTAGAGTTTGAAGTAATTTTGGGAAGTAATTTTGGGAAGCCTTGTGTCTTCCATGTTCTTTATCTTATTCTTGTACATTAGGTACCTAGTCATATTAGTGCTCACAATGGGAGAAAGACTCTCTTTTATGAGGAGGATAAAATAGGGTGTATTGTCTTTAATTTTGAAATTATAAATTATAAAATTTGTTTGGTATTGCATCCCTAAACGCCACATCCATATAAAATGACATAACTCGTAGTCTCAAATATTTTATTATTTTTGAAATGTCAATGAATTAACCTTTTTTAAATAAACTAATATCTTTAAAAAAAAAATTACAATCAAAATTATTATCAATTAAATAAAATTATAATTTACAAAATTCATATTAAATTAAATTTATGTGACTAAATAAAATTTAAATTTCTACATTTATTAATTTACTAATTTCTACTTTCATTCTCATACCATAAAATAAAATTAAAATTGTTAACTTCTACCATTTCCATCAAAACCTTAGTTGTTAACTTCTAGGGTAGTATGCAAAAATGGTTCAAGGTGAAAACAAGATTCTGTATTGTTATTTCAAAGGTCTTTATCCACCACACATATTCTTCATAGAAAACAGAAAATTGAAATCACACTTAAAAACAAATTTTTCATAGAAAACAGAAAATTGAAGTCACACTTAAAAACAAAGTTTCAGATTATTATTTGAAATTTGTTGACAAAATAATTGGTTGACTATTTTTGCTTTTAAATCTTTGATGTGGATAAGAACATTCTTTAAAAATTAAAAAAAAAAAAATGGGAAGGACAAAAATTATTGAAAATGGATAGAAATTTAGGTGTTCATAAAATTATTTATAAAATTTTAAATAAAAAAATTGATAGAAATTTAGGTGTTCATAATTCCTCAATATATCAAAGATTAGATTTTGATGTGGCTAAATATATTTTTTTAGTAAGATAAAAATTATTTAACCTAAACTATTTTTTACAAAATTTTAAATCAAAAATTTAATAGAAATTTAGGTTTCATAGTTATACCTGTCAAAATTTCAAAGATTTTGATGTGGCTAAATATATTCTTTGAAAATAAGCATTTTTTGGTAGGATAAAAATTATTTAAAATAAACTATTTTGTTACAAAATTTTAAATAAAAAAATTGATAGATATTTAGGTGTTCATCATAATTCTACTTATCAAAATTTTAAAAGTATAATTTCTAAATGTACAAAAAAAAAATTGATGTCTAAAAATAACATTTTTTTTAAATAAAAAATATTTAAAATTAACTATTTTATTATAAAGTTTTAATTAATAAAATGGATACAAATTTAGGTGTTCATCACAGTTCTACCCATCAAAGTTTCAAAAGCATAATTTCTCAATGTATCAAAGATTTTGAAATTATCTGAAACCACCCAAAACCTTAAAAAACCCTAAAATAATGTAGACCTATACCATGTGCGGATTTTTTTGCTTTGCCAATGAATTTTGGCAAGTCATATCCCCATCTTGAGAAAGATGGTCACAAGGTGTCAGCCATCGATCTTATGAGTGCTGGTACAAATCCTGTTGCCGCCGATTCCATCAATTCGTTTGAGGAATATAATCGGCCTCTCATGCAGTTCCTGGCCAAGCTCCCACAGACAGAAAAGGTCCTTGCATTTCCTGTTATGCATTCATATTTTATGGTTGAATCTGTTTTAAGCTGGGCGATTGGCCCTTGAAAATGGTATGGATGACTGGTTTTTTTGCCTGAGTTTGTCATTCATGTTTTAATATATATTTTTATTTTGTTGGCTGTCCATTTTTGAGGATTGGATGGAAGTAGGTGAATGACAAAAGAAATCGAAAATTCAAGGAGTGCACAGGCTGCATCGCTTGATTGTTTTGTTTGTTGCCAAATTTTCTCGGATCAATTATATGATAAATCTTAACACTCCATAAAAATGTTATAACAAGAATTATGAAATACAGAGATGGAATTCTGTAGATGGTCCAAAATCAAAATCAGAACAATAAATTGAAATCATAAAATTTGGGTGGTTCTATCCTTATTTTTCATACTTTTGGACTTTATGTTTTTGAATTGGTATAATTTATCAAACATATTTTTATTTTGAAATTATTTAATAATATAGAAAATTATTTCATATTTTAAGGTAAAATAAAATATATATATATATATATATATATATATATAAAATAAATGATTAAAATTTAAAACTATTTTTAATTGGTTAAGAACTCATCTTCTTGAAATATAAGCAAATAGATTAATGATCTAAAATTTAATGGACATCTGATAATCAAAATTAATAACAACAAGTAATAGTTATCTTTATAAATTATAATAAGTTCTACAACCTTAAAAAAACAAAATCTTCCATAAACTAACTAACAACTAAATATTGTAAACAGTAGTACAAGATATCATACATAAGAAACAACTAAATATTGTAAACAGTATTACAAGATATCATACATAAGGGCTCCTGGCTTCCCAGTATAAGTATGTAGATAATGTGTTAGTTCTCTTACCACTTGTGACCAGATTACTGTGAAAAGAACATATATTTGGTACCTAGGCATTGGTTAGGGTTCCCAGAATATGTTAGTATTGGCTTTCTGTTATGAGGTCCGGGGCTTGTTGAGGTAGTGTGAGAGTGGGATCATCAATCAACTATCTCAACCATCTGGGCCTATGATGCAGTGTATTGACTCTAGAAGGAATATTGTCTCTCTGACCAGCTCAGAAATATCGCCAATTACATATACTACTTCAAGCTTCTCGGCCGCTAAATACATATTAAAGTCGCGTTTAGATGGATCTGAGCGAGTTTCATTTCAATGTTCTTTTCGATTCTTTTTGGTATGGAGAGCAATTCACACAACAACTGAAATTGAAACTATGGAGGAACACGTTGAAATTGAAAGTCCTGAGAGCACACAAGTATTTTGGGCTTTTGTTATTTTAAATTTTCTATTGTCTCTGTCAACCTGACCTTATTTCGATTGCATATACGGGCACTCTGTCAACCTGACCTTATTTCCATTTCAGATACGGGCATCTAAGGGATATGGAGCGAAGTCAACAGACTATTAGACTATTAAGTTGATTTTGTTCCATGGTTGTTGCATGATTGGAATCTTTATATGTTGAATTCATTTTTGTATTCAGAAATAGATTTTAAATAAGTGTAGATTTAAGTTATCAGATTTCAAAATAAAATAAAATAACATAAAATAATTAAACAAAACTACTCAAATCTACAATTTTTTTATCGGTGTCACTTTACATTTATTTTACATTTCATTCTCTTTGCCGATTCTCTTTGCCTGACAAAACTTTGCAATTCTATCAGTACCACTTTACATTTCATTCTCTTTGGCTGACAAAACTTTCTAATTCTCTGTCAGTGTCACTTTACATTTTCATCTTCTCTGTCTGACAAAACTTTCTAATTGCTATGGAAAACTCATATAGTGTTAGTGGGACACAGCATGGGAGGCGTTAGCTTATCCAGTGGATTTGAAGATTTCACGCATCTCATTGGGGTAGCAGTGTATGTCTGCGCTCTTATGTTTCGGGGTTTGGGGTTGAGAATCCATGCAGCGAGAAAAAGAAATGGTAAGGATTTTAGCTCTTACAAAGATATAATTACTAAAATATAAATATTGATATAATTGACAGTATGATTGATTGCCTCTGCAGATGGAGAACAATGACTTGCTTGAGTATATGGAATATAACTTTGGTAATGGCATTGGAGAACCTCCCACATCTGCACTCATGCTTACAAAGTTTCAGAAGGATTTCTTCTATAGTACCTCCTAGACATTGGTAAGTGCATTGATAATCTTTAATTATTTATCAATTAATCTCTGGAAAGAGTATTACTAAATATAATTTAACGTTGACAGGATGCCATTTTGGCTTCTCTGTTACTCCGACCCTTTCCAAATATGGCAATCATGAACATGAACCTAAAGACCACAGATAAAGAGTATGGGATTGTTCCAAAAGTTTATATCAAAATTCTTAAAGATAACGCGTTCTCTCTAGCCAAGCAAGAAGAGCTCATAGCGAATTCGCCACCAGAGAAGGTTTACAGTCTCGACTCAGACCATAGTCCATTCTTCTCTGCACCGGAGAAGCTGCATAACCTTCTACTAGAGATCGCCGACACATACTGCTTATAATTGCAACATTTAAATCCAAGCCAAAAATTTCAGGGCTGGAAAGAAATCATAAACAATATGGTTGGTGACTCCATAGGTTGTTTAACAGTTGGGAAAATGATTCACTGGTTTTAACATGGAATAAATAAAATAGTTAATTTAATCTATTCTGTGCTGAAATAGTTATTAATCCATCCTGTGCTGTTCTAGGATGGAGTGTTATCTTCTTTATCAAGTTTTATCGTTGAAAAGTTTCTTATTCCATTAAAAAATAAACTAATAAAAACACACTTTCTATTAATGTGTATTATGTATTCTCATTTTCTTCTTCACCTTGTATTATACCCTTATAAACTTTTCAATTGTGAGTAAACGAAGAAGGCTTGTACATTAATCAGGTTAATATCATTTGGCATTTTTCTAAAAAAAATAAAAATATTAAAAAGTTAATCTTCATGGGAGGAACATTATTTTCTCCTTTTCTTTATTAGCATTGTCATTTCTTTGTATCTTATTGTCATTTTGTTGATTTTTTTTGCTCTTAGTAAGTGAAGGAAGATTAATGCATTCAATAGATTCATATCTTGTTAAGAATTTTTTTCATGTTAATCAAGGATGATTTTAAGGATGGAATTTTGTTTTAAAATATAGAAACCTTGGTGAATCTTACTAATCCTTCATATGCCAACTATAAATGTTTGGCGATTTTTAAAGTAAAATAATTTTATCCTATAGAATTTGGGCGAATAATTTTTAAAATAGCGAATCTTGTTTTTGGAAAAACCATGGAAAATTAGCCCATGAGCGAAATTTAGCCCCTAAAATCATCCATGATGTTAATGTAGTATGTCTTTCTCTTTTCTCATTTACCTCATCATTTCATTGTGTTTTATTATCCTTTTGTCAACCGTCCACTCATTAGATGAGGATTGCTGCATTGGTCAAGTTGATGTCTTATTTTCAACAAGGCTTCTGACTGGAATCAAATATTCAAGCTTAATGGGTGGACATTTTTTGTGTCCATGTGTGTCATATACTTTTCTTCTCAGGAAATAGGTTTGATGGATTGATTATGTTTATTTTATTTTATTAGATATGCACTTTTATCTATCTTTACAAGGGAATTAGACTTGTTGCATTCGGCCTTCTCAAGGTCTCTCAAGGACTTAGTGATGAAAGTTATTATAAATTAAGAATATATGTAAATAATTGAGAGAACAAAATTGTTCGACAACACAGGTATTCCAACAGAGGACGAACACCTTCAGTAACCACTCACATAAGCATATCAAAGATCAACACACTGATGTTTTCACGTGGTAAAACCCCTACGGGGAAACATCCACGGCCCCAACCAACGCGGCCACTTGAAGCAGTTTATTAATGCAAAATAAAAATATTACAAAGAGATTTTGCAAGAGAGTTTCTCACAATCGATCATCGGAAAATGACCCTTCATGCTCTTTAAATAGAGATTATGGACCAATCAGGTGTTAATCCATGGATCAATGGTCGCTAAAATCAAGGAGAGTATGAACCGTCGGATCACTTTATGTTGGGAACATATCGTGTCCGCCGGATTTCCTAACTACAAATGCATACTAAAGAAACATGCTAAGAAACAAACTTTTACCTAACGAAATGTTAGACAAAGTAGATCTTAACTAACTCCTAAGTGTCTAAATATCTTAACATCCCCCCTTAAGAACAACTTGGGATAGGATTGAAGGATTTACAATGTTGCAACAAATGGAGAAGGAAGGAGGCATTAGAGCCTATCCCCCCTTAATGACAACTTCATGAACTCCTAACATAGATCGAAGTTTGGAAAACTTCGCTTTTGTAAGAGACTTTGTGAAAATGTCTGCAACTTGATCTTCTGTAGGGAAAAAGAGCACTTCGATAACTTGATCATGAATGAGCTTTCTAATGAAGTGCATGTGTAGCTCGATGTGTTTTCTGCCATGATGTTGAACTGGGTCTTTGGCGAGCTTGATGGCACTTTGATTGTCGCACCAAAGGTTGGTCGAATGTTGTTGCTCAAGTCCAAACTCCGAAAGGATTTGTCGAAGCCACAAGGCTTCCTAACTTGCATTTATCGTTGCTCGGTACTCTGCTTCTGCTGAAGAAAGTGCAATAGCCTGTTGTTTCTTATAGGCCCGAGTGACGGGTCTTGAACCAAGGCTGAAAACATAACCTGCAGTAGACTTTCGATCATCAGGGTCGTTGACCCAATCTAAATCAATGAAACCAACCAATAAAGGAGTCCCCCCTGAACTGTAATGTATCATGAACTTAATTGTACCACAGACATAGCGAAGTATCCTTTTAGTTGCTTTCCAATGGCTTTCATGGGGTGTTTGCATATACCGAGCAACAAGACCAACAACAAAGGAAAGATCAGGACAAGTATGAGTCAAGTATAAGAGGCTGACAACTAACTAACAATACAGGATGACATCAACTTCAGGAGAATTATAGGTGTTAGTAAGCTTGAATCCAAACTAGAAGGGAGAAGAGGTTGGTTTACAATCATCCATGTGAATGCGACGAAGAAGGTCACAAGCATACTTAGACTGGGAAATAAAAATTCCTTCATTGGTTTGAAAAACTTGGAGGCCAAGGAAATAGTGAAAAAATCCTAAGTCTATCATTTCAAATTTCTTCTTAAGGTTGGTTTTCACATGGTTTAAAAGTTTTGAGTCACTACTAGTAAGGATAAAGTCATCAAGATAAAGGACAAGTTTTATGAGATGGCTTCCTACTTTCTTGGTATAGACATTAGGATCAGAATGGCATCTAGAGAATCTCGTGTCAATCAGAAAGTTGTCCATTTTGGCATACCAAGCTCAGGGATCTTGCTTAAGACCATAAAGAGATTTCTTAAGGTGGAAAACAAGGCTAGAGTCATTCTGAACATAGCCAGGAGGTTGTTCCATGTAGATTTATTCTTGCAAATCTCCATGCAAGAAGGTGGATTTAACATCCATCTGATGGACCTCCCATTTATGTGAGGAAATAAGGTCAAGAACAAGGCGGATGAAATTCATTTTGGCTAGAGGGGAAAATCCTTTGGCAACTAACCGAGCCTTGTATCTTTCAACACTTCCATCTTATGCATACTTAGCTATGTAGACCCATTTACATCTGACAGTTTTTCTTCCTTTCAGAAGAGGTACAAGATCCCAAGTATCGTTTTCCATTAAAGAAGGATACTCTTCATTCATTGTTGTATCCTAATATGGATGAGCTGAAGCTTCTACAAATGTCTTTGGATCATGATTCTCTGAAACATGAACCAAAAGAGAAGAGGCTCATTGGAAATGTGAACATGTTCAACCTTGATCTAAAGGATCACCCAAAACACCACCAGTTACTTCTTGTGTTGAACAGACACATCTAGGAAGCGGTGGAACTAGTGTTGGTTCAGGTTCAAAGGACTCATCTGGAGGAAGGTGAGCAGGTGGAGGTGAATTTTCATCCTCACTGTCATCATCTGAAGAAGAAACCAGAATAGGAATAGAAGAAGGCACAAATGTCGAATATGGCTCGCAGGCCGAAGAAGGAACAATCGTCGAATTAGGCTCACGAGCCAAGAGATTTTCATCAAATTTAACATTTCTTCTAATAATAATTTCATTACAATGTGGTTGAAGAAGTCTATAACCTTTAACATCTTCAGAATAACCAACAAGTATACACTTCTCACTTTTAGGTTGCAATGTTTTCCTTTTCTCATTAGGAATGTGAGCCCATGTTATACTGCCACATACATGGAAGTGACTCACATTTGGTTTAATTTTAGTCCAAGCTTCTTCTGGTGTTATATTTTTAAGATCCTTTGTGGGAGTGAGATTGACTATGTAATTTTCACAGTTGATTGCTTCCACCCAATACTTTAGACTTAATCCCTTAGATTGGATCATACAATTAACCATTTCTTTTAATGTGTGGTTCTTTCTCTCAGCAACACCATTTTTTTTTGGTGTATATGGAACAGTGTGTTGCATTTGGATTCCTTGTGTAGTGTAGTAACTTGTAAAATTATTGTTCACATATCCACCCCATTTTTTGTTCTTAAATTTTGATTTTGATGTCCAAATTGTTTTTCTACAAGGGCCGTGTAGGCCAAAAACTTGTCAAAAACTTCTCTCTTAAGTTTTAAGAAGTAAACCCAAGTATGTCTCGAAAAATAATCAATGAAATTTAATAAATACTTGCACCCAAAAAAAGAAGGAGAAGAAAGTGGACCACAAAAACCATTGTGAACAAGTTGCAAAGGGCCTGAGGCATGCCAAGAGGCAAGTTTGTCAAAATTGTCTCGATGATGTTTGTCGAGAACACAACCGGCACAAACACCATCTCTGCATGAAACAGAAGGAATTCTAGTCACCATCTATTGATTACATAGTTTCTACAATGAGCGATATTTTAGATTACCAAACTGTTCATGCCAAAGTTTGCTCAAGTCATCGTTATGAGAAACAAAAACTGATGAAAAATATTATGGCCCAAAGTTGTCAAACTTGTACAAACTGGTAATATCATCACCAATTCCAGATGTAAGAACATGCTTAGGATCTTTTAGATCCTTGATTACAACTTGGTGAGGTGAAAACTTTACGGTTTTACCTTCACCTGAATGAGTGATTTGATATACTGATAGAAGGTTACAAGAAATAATTGGAACACATAATACATCATTGAAATGACCATTATCTACTTGAACTGTTCCACATCCTACGACACTAAGAGATCTATCATCACCAACAAATATTTTCTTGGTGTTACATTCATTTAGAGCAGAAAATATGTCTTTATCCTTATCCATATGATAAGATGCTCCTAATTCAATAAGCCACTCATCAGAAGAAGAAGTAGAAGTTGTATTGAAGGAGAAACCAAAAGCAGAAAGTGCATGTCCATGAGAAGAAGAAGAAGTAGTAGAATCAATATTGATGTTGTGCTTCTTCATCATTGTTTCTAAAGATTCCATCTTCTTGAAACATTTGGACTCACCATGACCATATTTATCACAAAAGTTGCAATGTATGTAAGTCTTCTTACTTTTATATTTTTCTCCTTTGTCACCATTGTTGTAGGAAAATCTCCCTGCAGACAGGTAGATCTCCTCTAAGGCTTGACCTTAACCTTAGACAGAAAAATGCTTAATGTGGACACTGACTTCCTTTCAGATCTATCTAAACTAATACATGAGAAGGAAGGATAACATAAGTACCTCTTAATCGATGTTTGTCCTTGCACGCTCTGAGTTGCGCTCCAATCCTTTGCTCCTTGCTGAGTTCTGCAGGCAAACAAGATACGACCACTTCCTACTCTATTGATATTAGCTTGAAAACAGATCTACCAATTAATGATAAGTTCATGTAACATCAGACACAAACTAGAAAGAAACAGGCCAAGCGTGTCATATTAATGAGAATAACGACAGCAGTGCTTACAATCGTAGATGCGAATGCGACAGCTTCGTCAAGTCCCCTTCGTCTAACCCTTGATCAAAAGATCCACAACCTGGTTGATAGCAACTTCACTGATCACTCCTCTTTGACTGGCTATGTGTTTCCTATGAGATCATAGGTTTCATGCTAGCAATTCTTCCCCCTTTCCACCATCATAGAGCTTGCTTATATAGGTTGGGAGGAGCTTAACCTCTTGAGTTATGTTTAGAATAAGTTGGGAACCCCCTCCTTAGATCAGGGATCTGTTGATGAAACCAAGAATTCGAGTACAACTGCCTCCTAATCTCGAAAGATCCTTTCCTTATTCTCCTCACCGGGCTAACAACTGACCCAGATTAGGGAGCGCTCCTTCAAAAGGGGCATCAGA
>ML787572.1:115932-138279 GCA_009831015.1 Picea engelmannii
CAAACTAAAATACAATAATGTACAAAGTACAGATGCTAGGTGATCTAGGCATAGTACTTTTTAAGGTAAAGCCCATTTCAAGGCTCTCCCAGGGAAATTCCATCATGATCTACTAGTTCATAAGCACCTCTGTGTAAAACACACTGCACGATGTAAGGAACGTGCCACATAGGTTCTAACTTTCTTGTTCCTAATTTATCATGTGCTTGGTCATAAACAAGGACTAAGTCTCCTTATGCAAAGGCTCGAGGTTGGATGGATTTGTCATATTGAATCTTAATTCGTTTCTGATGTGCCTCATTAACGAGAGCAGCTTCGCGGCGTGTTTCATCCAGCTTGGATAGATACAAGAATCGTTCTTCTTCCGCAGAAGTATGGGGCAGGAGTTCTACTTTCAATTTG
This sequence comes from Picea engelmannii, assembly GCA_009831015.1. Classification (NCBI taxonomy): domain Eukaryota; kingdom Viridiplantae; phylum Streptophyta; class Pinopsida; order Pinales; family Pinaceae; genus Picea; species Picea engelmannii. The sequence goes on from ML787572.1 coordinate 116,335, forward strand.
AGTGATGGAATTTCACACTCGATTGGTAGGACGGCTTCAATGCCATAGACCAACTGGAAAGGAGTGAATCCAGTTGAGGTTTTCACTGAAGTGCGATAGGCCCAGAGAGCGGAAAACAGTTGTAAATTCCATGTTGTTTTGTTTTCCCCTACCATGCATTGGATCATGGTTTTTAGGACTTTGTTGATAGCCTCAACTTGCCCATTCGCTTGAGGGTAGTAGAGGGATGAGTTTTCATGGCGAAAACCCAATTTGACATGTAACTCGCTCATCATCTGGTTTTTGAAGTGTGCACCATGGTCGGTGATAATGGCACATGGTACACCAAAATGAGTAATGATATGGTTGAAGAGGAATAGAGCTGCAGTACGACTATCATTCAGGAAGGTAGGCATAGCCTCAGCCCATTTTGTGAAGTAGTCGACCGCGACGATGATGTAACTGTGCCCCCCGACCGAGGTAGGCTTACATTGCATGAAATCAATACCCCATTTGGAAAAGGGGTCGATGGCAATAATGGGGTGCAACATAGTAGGGTGGGTGCGTGTCTTCTTGTTGAATATTTGGCAGGGTGGGAATTTTTCGATGGCCTCGATGCAATCTTTGAAGATCGAGGGCCAAAAGTAGCCGGGACGTAAGATTTTTTGGGCTGTGGCCATCCCAGAAAGGTGACCGCCACAGGCGCCAAGGTGACAATCGTTCAAAACGCGTTCAGCCTCTTCGTGAATCAGACATCACCGAAGGATGGTGTCAATAACACAGAGATACAAATTGTCACCGAGGATGAGATAACGACGAGAGTGGTGACGGATGCGTCGATGCTCTTCGCGGGAGATGTTGGGCTGAAAACGTTGAGTTTGAAGGTAGAGGAGAATGTCTTTGTACCAAGGGTCAGAGGTGTTGATGAGGAAGAGAGATTCATTGGGGAGAGAATCTCTAGGTTCAATGTTTTCATCGGCATAAGGGAGAGCACAGATAAGCTCGACAAACACCAGGGATTTTTTGGCTTTAGCCTTCGTAAACTCAAGATCGAATTCTTGGAGAATAACGATCCATTTCGAATATTTTCCCCCAAGTACTTGACGCGTCAAGACGTGGTACATGGGGTTGGAGTCTGCAATTACTGTGGTGGTGCGTAATAAGATGTAGTGGCAGAATCTTTGGACAGCAATCATGGCTTCCATAGCCAATTTCCCAACATGTGAATATCTAAGTTCGGGTCCAGATAAACTCTTGCTCAGATAATAAATCATGTGTTCTTCGTCGTTAGAGTCCTCTTGACCTAACACCATCGCAATGGTAGAAGTAGAAGCATCCAAGTAAAGGATATAATCCTTTGTATATTCGGGAGGATGTAACAAAGGAGCATGGGTCAAAGCATGCTTGAGAGCGTCTAATGACCATTGGGCAGTGTCATCCCAGATGAAAGGGACGTTCTTTTGCAGAAGCCACATAAATCCTTTAGTGATCTCGGCATAATTGTAGATGAAACGGCGAAGAAAGTTTGTTTTTCCTTGCAAACTTTGGAGTTGGGTTAAGTTGGTAGGTGGGGGTAAGGCTAGGATGGCCTTGATCTTTAAGGGATCCACCCTGATCCCGTCTTTGGAGACGATGAAACTGAGGAGTCAACCGGATTCGATAGAGAAAATGCATTTATGTGGGTTCAGACGAATACGATAGAAACGACATCGAAGAAAAATTGCCCGCAAGTGGCCAATGTGGTTAGGTCAGTTGGATGAATGGGCGGGTAAATCATCAAGGTAAGGTTCTGCAATATTCTTGATGTCATGGAAAGCGTACGACATGGCTCGCTGGAAAGTAGCACCAACATTTTGAAGGCCAAATGGTAGCTTTCGGTAGTGAAAGTTCCCCAAGGGCAGATGAAGGTTGTCTTATGTTGATCAGCAGGTAAGATTTCAATTTGGTTATATCCAGAAAAGCCATCCATGAAAGAGAAGATTACGCTTCCTGCGCAATTATCGATGATTTGATCGATGAAAGGCGTAGGGTAGTTGTCCTTGGGACAAGCTTTGTTGAGATCTCGGTAATCTACGCAAACACGGATGGTCCCTTGTTTCTTGGCAACCGAAACGAGGTTGGAGACCCATTCCGTCAAAGGGACGGGATAGATGAACTCAGATTTTAGAAGTTTTTCAACTTCTGCCTTTATAGCTGCCATTTTCTTGGGGTGAACCGGGCGGAGTTTCTGTCGAACCAGTTTTGCATCAGGGTAAGTCTTGATTTCATGTATGATGATTGAAGGGTCAATCCCTGGCATTTCCTCATAGCTCCATGTGAAGACATCGCGGAATTCTTTGAACAAAGTGGTGTAAGAAACTACTTCGTCGGGCGTGCAATTAGCACCAAGATTGATGTTTTCTACGACACCTTCTTTGACTGAAATGTCAATTGTGATTGTAGTAGAGATGTTACCCATGTTTGCCTCAGAGAAAGTATCTTGTGTGAGGATAGGGGATTGTGGAGCATCGGTAACATCGGGGGGGAAGACAGATCATATGTCTTTCACTTCTTCCAACGGTAGAAGAAAAGAGGATCGATGGTGGTTATCATCCTAGGGTAAATCGTCAATGCTGAGCATTTCCATAATAGATTCATCCGAAGGAAAAATGTGGGAAATGTAATCAATGACAGATGATAGGGAATCCAACCACGAGGGCACCGAGTAAGCATTGGGTGCCAATGAATGTGAATTGTTGGGAGAGGGAAAGGTAGATTGGATATCTACGTATGCGGCCTCGGTTGGGCTGAGTGGCATGGTGTCACTGAGCACATCGAATTCCAAAGGACTAGGTACAATCCAAGGATCAGATGATTCCAAGGATTGATAAGGCATAGTCGATATCATGTTGATGGCAACAATGTGGTGTGCAGTAAGTGGAAGTGGTGTAGGGAAAGTACCCATAAGGCTAGAATCTTTCAATAATCCAACACCAACGCTTTCATACATAGTTGGGTGGTCTCCCAAAAAAGGAATGTTGTTGGTGGCAAGGATGCGAGTGTCGGGTGTACAGAAGTCAAGTTGATCGACGATGACAATTTTGCCTTGATGGGGGAATTGTATGCATCGAAACACTGACAAGGCGATGGCAGTCATAGCGTAGAACCAACTTCTTCCAAGTAAGAGGTTGTAATTGAGGGGAGCATAGACCACCTCGACATAAACGGTAACAGTTTTACCGCCCAATTGAACGACGGGGGATTGCAGTAATCCATGAGGATGGAAACCTCATCCATCGAAGGTGCGTAACATATTAAGGGATTTGTTAAGGGCTGGTGATTTTAGGCCTTTCCAACAGGCTAGAGACATGACACAGGTAGAGGCTCCCTCCTCCAGGATAGTTCGGTGGATTTGTTGATTGTGAACAACAACATCGATTTGGAAAGCTAGCTAGTGGGAGAGTCGTGGTTGATGATCATCCATATTAAACATGATGTAGTTTGATGACTCAGGATCGAAAGCGCCAATGGCGGCTAAGAGCGTCGTACGTTGGTTAGGACAGTGTTGTAAAACTTCCAATGCGTACATGGCACACGGGGCTTGGGCCAAATCTTCTACAATATTGTAATTTTGGGCAGCCCGTGAATTAGGATTGAAAGTCGATTTCTGGATGGTACTCGTAGGAGGGCGTAAGATGGAGTCAAAAGAAGGTTTCTCAATCTGAAGTGGCCCGGATGGAGGGCTAACAGATGGAGGATTAACAACAGATGGTGAAGGATATGGCGAAGAACCATTAGTAGTCTTCGACTTGTCAGTTTTAACTGGCGTGTCATATGTCGCAGAATGAGTGGTTAGATTAACCCCGTTAAACATGTAGATGTGGGCTCTTGTCGAGGCATCATCAGGGGGTTGGTTGGAACTGCCCCCCGGTGTGGGGGTTTGTGCAACCAAATATTGTTGTTGCGGAAAAGGCTGAGTAAGCACAACGGGTTGTGAATTTCCCTTGAAAATTTTAGCCACTTCATCGCGATGTGGTTAATCTCGAGTGTAGTGATCGTCACCACAAATGAGACATGGGAATTTTGGTTTGCACTGTGGTTGTTTTCCGGCAGTAGGGGTTTGTGGTTGGGTTTTGGGTTGTTCGTTGTTATTGTTCTTCTTTGTTTTGTTTCTCGCTTTCTTCTTGCCCCCCAGTTGTTGTGAAGGGGTTGATTGGACCGCATTCACATCAGAGACCTGAGTTTGGAGGATGGTAGAAGAGGGTGCAGTCGAACTGGGATCAGCCGTCGAAGCAGGCCGCTGAGTCGTTCCAGTGGACTGGGTGGTAGATTAGGTTTTGACGGAGCCAATAACTCCATCCGCATGCGAAGCAGTCGATGGTTTGGATGGATCGTTAGAGGCACGGGTAGTGTTCGGTATCAACTCATACAGAGTACTGGATTGTGAATAGACTAAGTCTAAGTACTGAGCTCGGGCGATGGCTTCTTCCTCAGTGACCACACCGCCCATGGAAACATCACGAGCGATCTGGGGTAATAATGATTTCGTGAACCATTCCGCTAATAATTGGTTGGGGATGACCGCTTTGATTATCCTTCATCATCGTCTCCATTCATGGATATGATCGGAGATGTGTATGGAAGTTGTTTGATGAAGGGAGGTTAATAGTTCAGTACCCGTCTCGTATCGAATGGGTAGTTGGAAGTGTGTGAGGAAGGACATGGCGAGGGAGTTGAAATTGTGAAAAGATGTGCGTGGTAATTCAATATACCATTTTGCTGCGGAACCCATAAGTGTTCGTTGGAAAAGACGCAAATGAATAGAGTCATCCATGAGGGATTTGGATGAACACCACAAATGGAAAGTCATCACGTGGTTGTTTGGGTCTTCTCCAGACTTTTCGTCGAATTTTGGGACATCAGAAGGAAGTTTTGCTGGAATAGCTGGCCAAACTGGAGAATGATAAATGGGATCATTCGTTAACCGAGACAAGTCTGGAAGATCTAGGGTAGCCAGAAAAGGTAGTTGTCAGTTAACCTGTGGGTAATGTTGGTGTGGCAGGGGTACACCAGTGGGGCCCATTACTGGGTTATGTGTATAATTATAACTAGTGGGCCCTCTCATATGAGGTTGGTTTTGACCAAGGTACGCAGGATTTGAAGTGTTTTGAGAAGCATGTGTGAGCGGAGGATAACCGAATGGGTTTTGAGGGTTATGGGTTGGGTTGGGCATTTGTCCATAAGGAGGTTGTTGCGGAGCCTGAGAATTTTGTCCTGCCGGGAATTGTGGGTTTCTTGAAAAAGGAACGGTCCATGGATTAGGTGCAGCAGGCACATTTTGTCCCGTGGAGGCATGCAAATTTCCTTGAAAAGGGACGCTCCATGGATTGGGTGCGACGGACACATTTTGTCCTTGTGGTTGATGGTGGACTCCGACTTGAGGTTTCCCCCCAGCATGAGGGTGACCCCCGAATGGAATTTTTCCTCCGGTGGGAGGATGCCCCCCAGCATTAGGGTTCCCTCCGAATGGAATTTGTCCTCCGGAGGGGGGATGCCTCCCACTTTGAGGTAGAGTTCAGGGGATCTGAAAGCTAGATGCTAATGACTGACCAATGTTTCCGATCGGGTTAGGACCACCAAGGCCAATCCCTCCGGGTTGTTGGATAGGTATGGAACTTCCCGGTACAATTTGAGTAGTGGTTTGGGCAGTGGTGGTAGCAGATGCGTTCAGTGCCCTAAATCAAAAAGGGAGATTAGGTCTTGGTGTTACAGGTGTGCCAATTGGGGCTTGATTAACTACCGCATTACCGGCAGGGATAGTCGGAATGTGTGGGGCCATTGTTGAATGGGCCATCTGGAGGGGAATAGTAGGCCTTGGGCCAACGAACGGTATGTTCGGACCAACGGTTGGTGTGGCTGTAAAAGTGGTAGTACCGGTGAAGTGATTTGGGGGTACAGTGTAGGAAAAAGATGTGTCGGTACCTTCTCAAGTTCCATAAAGATCTTGCACCAAGCATGGTGGACTCCGAACAACGTCCGCAATCCAAAAAGGGTCATTGGCTAAAGGGTTCTGAGGAGACCCAGCCGGAATATCCGGATTGACAACAAATTCTCCGGCTAAATTTAAGTGGAAGATCTGTCATTCGTATCCCTCCGGAATGTGGTATGCTTCCGGAGATTCGGAGACAATTCGAAAATTCTCCAAAGGGATGGGAACTTATTCCTGGGAAATTGTAGTGTTTTGAACCTCACTCTGTTGAAGAGATTCCTCCGTAGAATGAGGGGGTAAAGGGGTGTTTCCTTCCATATTTTCTAGAGGAAGTCCCTGTAGCCTCCGCAAACGACATGGAGGGTCGATGTTGGCAGAAAAGAGTCGGCGAAAGAAATCTATGGCCAACTAGCGAAAAGAAACAACACACGCTAAAAAATCTAGGAATTACAACCAAGAAAATAGGACCCTCTTTTGATGATCGTACTAGTTGGTGATGAAATCCAATGTCGCGTGATCAAGTCCAGAAGGGGTGGGGGTAGGGTGGAACAGTTACAATGGTGACCTACTTAACAGACTTATGCCTTGGTGCAAGCTTCCACGCAGTAATTGTGGATTTACCCTCCAAGGAGCCCGAGTGAGTTTGACCAATGTCTGTTCCAGGTACAGTGAGACTTCTCGTCACTGTCACCTTGTGTAAGACCTTAAATATTATGGACACTAAGGTTATCCCCTGAGCGGGAACAGTCGACAGTCCGATCGGAACGTACAGGCAGGGTATCAAGCCCGAAATCAACTAGAAGGCTTCCACGCAGTAATTGTGGATTTTCCTCATAGTGACCCTCATAATACGATCCAACCACCACAATCAGTTAAACCATGGGGGGTTAGTCCCCGTAGCTTACTCGAATGCGACCTCGTGCATAACCCCTGTGTGAGAGGGGGATCCCAGGCAGACTTATACGATAACTGGATTTGACTCTCCCTAACTCGGGATGCTACTGTTTGTTTTGGAAACTTTGGAGAGTTATGCTCGCAGCCTAATCCAAAGTACTATGCCTATTCTACTATTGGTTGAGGATCCTAGCAAAGAAAAAATTCTAGATAATTTTTAATTAGCGTTGATTTTTATGGTTGTTCTTTACGCAAAAGGGGTGGATGGAAGTGAAACAAATGGAATTATGACTCATACCCAAAGAATGCATCGAACATGATAAGTAGTCATTTCCTTTCAATGAACATCTATCTAAGGGAGAGAGAGAGTTCTTTTCACTGACAAGCACAACTACAGAGTGTCCTCAAACGATTCTTTTTCTCAATCAAATCCTGATGTAATGCAAAAAAATTTAAAATGCCCTCTAATATGCACAATCAATCATGGAGATGCTTTTTCATTGTTCGCATATGAGTTAAAGATCAATTCAACACAATGCTTGTCTTGCTAATTGTCTTTGTACGAATGAAAATCAAACTAGCACAAGCAAAAGTCATACAAACAATGCACCCTCTCGTTGCAATCAAAACGAAAAGTGAAAGAAAAGAAACAATCAAAGATAAAACAAAATTCACACCCAAAAAGCAAAAGTTGAAGAACAATGACCTTGACTCAAATCAAGATGAAGAGGTATGTAGGCCTTTGATGACTTTCACCAAGGTTTTTACTCAGCTGATGAGGAGAGAAGAACAATGCATAGGTTTCAAACTTCACTCAACTGGAAAAACTCAATAAAAATGGTGAAGAAGGCTACAAGATCCAATTAACAAGGTGTTTATTCTTCAAAAAGGCAGATGTCAAGGCTGAAAAGGAAGAAAAATTGACTCACTAGATGACTCAGCAGAAGAGACACAGAGGCAAACTCTGAAAAAGGCAGTTTTGGAGGGTTATTGGGTCGAAAAGAGGCTGGAGCTCTGTTGCCAAGGGAAAGGATTGCTATAGCGCTCTGTGCAAAGCTATTAGGAGCGTTGGCGCTTTGTTAACACTAGGACAGGGGCGCCAGGGTTTGAAACTCCAAAAATTGTCAGAAAATTCCAAAAATTGGGATTCAAACTTGACAATTATGTTGAGTGTGATAAGGTAGGGAGCCAATCAGCTCATGAAACCAACTAAAAGAGTAGTGAACCAGGTCTGAAACAATCAAGGGACAAAACTAGGTCAATGAGGAGAAATCGAAACAAGAGGCTTCGATTCGAGGGTATCTCCCTAGTGGAGTCGCCAGTTTCTGTTGTAGGAAAATCTCCTTGCGGACAGGTAGATCACCTCTAAGGCTTGACCTTAACCTTAGACAGAAAAATGCTTAACGTGGACACTGACTTCCTTTCAGATCTATCTAAACTAATACTAATAGAAGTACCTCTTAATCGACGTTTGTCCCTGCACGCTTCGAGTTGTGCTCCAATCCTTTTCTCCTCGCTGAGTTCTGGAAGAAAACAAGATACGACCACTTCCTACTCTATTGATATTAGCTTGAAAACAAATCTATCAATTAATGATAAGTTCATGTAACATCAGACATAAACTAGAAAGAAACAGGCCAAGCGTGTCATATTAATGAGAATAATGACAGCAGTGCTTACAATCATAGATGCGAATGCGACAGCTTCGTCAAGTCCCCTTCATCTAACCCTTGCTTGAAAGATCCACAACCTGGTTGATAGCAGCTTCACTGATCACTCCTCTTTGACTGGCTGTGTGTTTCCTATGAGATCATAGGTTTCATGCTAGCAATTCTTCCCCCTTTCCACCATCATAGAGCTTGCTTATATAGGTTGGGAGGAGCTTAACCTCTTGAGTTATGTTTAGAACAAGTTGGGAACCTCCTCCTTAGATCAGGGATCTGTTGATGAAACTAAGAATTCAATTACAACTGCCTCCTAATCTCGAAAGATCCTTTCCTTATTCTCCTCACCGGGCTAACAACTGACCCAGATTAGGGAGCGCTCCTTCAAAAGGGGCATTAGAGTGCTAGAACGCTCCCAGAGAGGCTTAAGGGGAGCGCCAGCACTTCAAAAGTGGGAAGCGCTCCTGCAGAGGGGTAAGGAAGCATTATAACGCTCCCTGAGGCCTTATAGGGGAGCGCCAGCGCACCTAAGGCTGTTTCAGGGGAGCGTTCACCCTCAAAACTCTTGATTGGAAGCCCTTTTTAGGTGTTAAGAGTTGTTTGACTCCAATGAACCAGTTCTCCTTCTTCAAACCAAGTAAATAAGATGTTTTAAGTGCCTCCTTAGTGTTGTCATTAGGGCAGTATGCTCAAACAACATTTGTGACACTTTGTAACCAACTTGCGACACTTGCGAAAGTTGTAAGGAAGTTGCGACACTTATGACAATTGAGAGGAATATGCGACACTTATCTAGTTGAGTGATTTTGATGTGTAACAACCATTAGGAGTTGAAGTTGTCTGAGCGAGTTTGGGAACCTTATGTTGCTTGTTGTTGTAGTGAGGATGTTGCTTCTTGGGATACTTAGGTTTATATTTCTATTGGGAAACTAAGGCTTTGTTGGAGGTACCTGCTGTGTTGATCACTCCAAGTTGTACAAGATTATCTTCCTCTCTAATCAAAGAAGCACAAAAGGACTCCAGAGTAGGTTTTTGATAAGCTTTCCCTAGAGCCTCTCTCATGGAATAAAAGGTATATACAAACACAAAATATGCACTACATAGCTTAGAAATAATAAGATAGATGCAACGCTCTTCCTCCATTTCTATCTCACAATCTTCACATAACATTCTGAGTGTTTTAAACTTAGATAGATAGTCTCCAAGGCAAGAAAAATCACTTGGAATTAAGGTCATTACTTGATTTTCTAACTGTTGTGCTCAAATAATATTGAGTTTACCAAAAACATATTCAATCTTTTCCCAAGCTTCATGGGGTCCTCAATTTATTTAAGGTGGAACCTTAAATCAGGATAGATGGACATTCCAATTAGTCCACGTCCTTAGTCACTCCTGTTATCACTAAGAATCACCCTCAGAGAAAAGAGGATAAGCCCAGTACCGATCAGATTATGTGTAAATTTAGATGTGTGTTTAAAGGTCAAATGGACAAGACTCAGAATAATAATGTTTTAACTCATAAATATGGGCTAGCATGCACAAGCAAATGAGGTCTTGATTAAATTCAGTCAGTGAATGGGAGTAAAAGTGAATAGAAGGAAGACTTTGGTGAGGGAGGTGTAAAGGTTTGCTATTGACATCAAGTCTTCAAGTGGCCCAAGGAGGAAAAACTCAAACACAAGATCTTATTGAATTCAAAGTTTAAAGAACACTAGAGAACATCCTAGTAGTAATATAATCAAACAGTCATCATAATACAACCATAAAAATATCATGTGGATCATCCAATCATGAAAACTTTGGGATAAGAGGCAAAAAGATGAAATAAGAGAAACTAACTTATATTAATAAAAAATTCTCAAGTCCAGTACATCACCAGAGAACCAGTCTACCTAGTCAAAAATATTACAATAAGGGAGCCCATCTCAACCATTCGAACTATCTTGATCATTTGGAATATGTATTTATAACAAAAAAGGAAAGGAAACAACTAGAGGTGTGAGTTGGCCTTTGTCCCATAGGATTCTCCAAATCAGTTATCAATCTAGCACATGTGCTAACAACTATTTAACAAACTTCTACAAAAAAGGAATCATGTTGGAAATCACTCCAACAAGAATTAAATGACATTTTCTCCCTTGTGGCACATTCCTTTCCATTTCCAAGTGTCCTCCATGGGTTGTATGTTGTCACCATGTTACCACCTGTGATCCTCGCTCCTCTTCACATCATCATCCACCCAAAAGAGTGATGAATTTGAATCCCTTGATTGCAAGTGCCAGTTCATAGTGTCATTCAGTAGAGTGTTGGGTAGCCAGCTCAGTAATTCCCTTTGCAAAATAACTCTACACATTTCGTAGTGCCTTCTCCAAAATAGGCCTGCGGTTTCTATAGCGTCGACCCTGCAAAATAACTATGTGCAATTTCGTAGAGCTCCTCCCAAATTAGCTTATGCAGATTCGGTAGCACCACACCTCAAATAGCCTCTACAGAATTGGTAGCACCATTCATCAAAATAGCTATTTGGATTTCGTAGCACCATCTGTCAACTACTACTGCATATTCGGTAGCATCATTGTTGAGCTTAGCCAAGAGATTTCATATCATATTAGGTAGAAAAATTATAGAACATATTATATAGATGATTCTGCAGCGCCATGGAGATACAGAATGTCTATGTGTTTTCTGTGTGATGAAACCCATCCTTACAAATCATAAAAACTTAGCTGATAGGTTAGGATCCTATAGATGCCTATATAGGTGGAAAAAATTTATACTTCCTTGATCACTTTACTCTTGCAAAAAGAGACCACCCACAAAAATGGAGCTTATATCCCCCAACTATTTCATCAACCTAGCACTCCTCCTTGTTGCAGGAGAGATTCCTTCTATCATAGTAGCATGTTTTTCTTTTGAAATGATAGTCTTCTTGACTACAGGTGTGCTCTTCTTCACTATTGGTTCCTCTCTTTCAATGGCAACTTCTACCAGAACATTCAAGTTCCTCTAGGCCAATTCATCCTTCAAATGTTGTAATTCTTCCTTGAGTTTTCTATTTTGGGACTAAAAGCCTCTATTTTTCCTGTAGAGGTTCTTAAGTTGCTCATGGAGAGGCAGGGCTCTTCTTGCTACAATTATTTCCAGATCAAGGGTGTTACTGTACATATCCATGAGCTCCTTCATCTTAATTATCTGAGATAAACTTTCTTCTTTCAAACGAGCAACCTCCTTCCTAGCCTCCCTGAGTTGTCTAATAAATCTTTTGAAAGTGTGATTACTAGGTGGAGTGATGATGTTGATAACTTCAAAAGGTTTCTCAATGGCTTCACCTTTATCTTTCTGCTGCATAGGGGCTCTGTCTATCACCTCAAAAGGCTTCTCAAGTTTTTTACCCTTATCTTTCTTTTTCTTTGGAATTGAAACCTTGGGTAGGATTTATGCTTCAACAACCTCCTTGTGAGTTGATGATCTAGTAAAAGGATTCCTTAATTTTATGCTAGTTGCTAGAGTAGGTGAAGAGAAATGCATTTTTCTTCCCTTCTTGGTTGTGGATTTAATGGATGAAGGGACTTATTCCAATTTGGGTGCAAGAGGAGGTGAAAAGTCTCTCTATGGAGAATGATGAACCTCCCTCTCTTCCTCTTCAATTTCCTTAATGACTTATTTTTCTTGAGTAATGGATTTTCTCTTTATTTTCTTGCTTGTTCCTGCTGGAGAAACACTAGTAGATGGCAAGGGACTCTGCATCTTAGACTGAGGAGTGTAAGCTATGTCCAGCTGCATGTGGGCAGAGACAATGAATTGTTCCCAAGGAATGTTCCTCTTCTTCAATTCTTCCATCACCAACATCCTGATCAGTCCAGAATGAAAGACACTAGTGTCCACAGCCTTGGACTTGTCTTGGACTCTATCAAACATCTTCCCCATGCTCCTCAAAAGGTAGAAAGGGATATTCATTGAATCTTTACCAGTAAAATGTAGCAAGATCCTTATATGGTATTGGTATAACATGTTAAAACTTCCCTCACATGTGAAGTATCTATGGATGATCTTCAAATGCTGAAGATTTTGAAAAAATGTTGAAGATCATCCATAGATACTTCACGTGTGAGGGAAGTTTTAACATGTTATACCAATACCATATAAGGATCTTGCTACATTTTACTCTCTCTCTCAGGATTTTCCTCTAACTCACCTTGATTTAACAATAGAATAGTTTGATGGCCTTTCTTTAAAAATTGGGAGAAAGAGACTCTGATTTAAGGAAGGAAGGGATACACTGCTCAGCTTATGTCACCACACCATGGTCATCAAATGTTTGGAAAGGTATGGACTGCAATTCTCCTTACTGCCAACAGATATCAAGATGAAAGAGTAATGATATAGTGAAATAAAAGGCTAATGCAAGGGTCTTTGAATACCGAAAGGTAGAACTTCAATCCAAATAAAACGCAGTGCATGAAAACATGGGATGTGTAGTGTGGTTTAGTAGCGTCTTTTTGTAGCGCAGTGTGCACACAGGGACCAGGTGATTACATGGGTATTCAATATTCAGGAGAAAAACGAATTGGCCTCTACAATAGATGAAAACCAGGTGACAATGACTACAAAGTCTATGAGAGGAAATCTATAGATATGAATGGATGAAGGAGGGAGTAGTTTGCAACATTGGGTGCTACCAAAAGCTCAGGCATAAGATATCTCAAGAATTTTCTATGTAATGGAGAGAGTCCACAGAATACCTGGATATGTGACTAACAGTGGAGGATCTTCAACTAGTTAGGAAACCACCACGTCCACCTCAACCTCCAATTCATCATTGGCAGTTGATCCCATAGCATAGCCTGCAACTAGTCTGAACTAGTGATTTCAGCAGCACCGAATTTGAGAGAAAATTCAAATACTCAAAACCGTTAGAAAACTCATTAATAATCAGATCTTAATATCCATATTTAATGAACAATGGCATTGAAAACAAGGTAGATCATGACCTTAGCGGATTATGAAAAATTATGGCAAGAATCAAAGGACAAAGAGGGCTCTACAGAAACTCCTAGTGACTTGGCAACGCCTATTTCAAAAATTTCATTTGACCCACCTTTTATCGGACATAGGGACATCATGGCAAGGATAAAGGGTATGAGTGGATGGAGTGATGTGTCAAGTCATAAAGATCATGGGATGGGTTATGTTTGATGTCAAGTCATGAGGTGAGTCAAAACCATAAGCCATAAAATGAATCTAGGCTTAAAATCTATGTGTGGTCCAAAAATGAGCCAAAACCACAAGTCTTTATTTGTTCAAGCTAACCTAAGCAAATCACACAAAGAAAAATAAATCAAACCTAAAGTCTAAAGGATAAAAAATTAAACCTAAGGGATAAAAGACCCAAGGCAAATTTATGTGATAACAACTCCAATTAGCCCATTTTACTTTCTTATCATCATCAGTGGGTGGTTTTTCCTTTCCCAAGGTAATTCGGTACAAGCCTTTACTTCTTAATAAATCTTCCATATGAGATTTCCATTGGAAGTAGTTGGTGTTGGTAATAAAGAGATTACTTGTAGAAATCATATTAAATATATAGATAATATGGATTTAAAAACTGAAACTAATGATTTGGATGGAAATATCTCGAAAAGTTATGCGGTTTTAAAAAAAAATGGCACTGAAAACGAACTTCGAATGTGAGATTTATTCCCTTTTAAAAAAAGGCATAAACGGTAACCAAATGACCACGTGATAGTGTAAGTTGCTTTATGAAGTGACCCACTTTTATAAAGAGAAGTGGGGATCACTTTTACAATGAAGTTACTTTATAAAAGAAAAGTGAGCATGAACTTTTTCAAAAAAAAGTAACAAAAGAGAGAATTGAACTCAAGACCTCTTACTTAATAAGGCAATTAACCAAATGGTCTAGCAAAACATATTGTATTTTTTTAGGAAGAGGATTGTTGTTGTTGTTGTTGTTGACGGCCTTGGAGAGCGTGCTCAAAAAAAAAAATCATACAAGAAAAAAATTTCGCTTCTCGATGACAACAAGGGTTAGATCTCGGTTAGCTTACCCGGAAGATGCACCTTTTCCTATCTGTTTCTGATAGGAAAAGGTGCATCTTCCGGCTTTATACCTCCGGATCTGACTGAAATGGTCATATCTTAGGCAAACAGAAACCTTTTCGAGTGAAACAAAAATTTTCCTGACTAAAACGAACACTCCAGACGCAATGGAATAGTCCTCTCAGCCCAGAAATGTACGAAAATGACATAAAATGGATATGGGGCAATCGGCTTCACGATCTCGATCTACAACAGGAGCGGGTCTTCAAACAAGCTCTAATACCATGTTTGACAACATAGGTATTCCAATAGAGGATGAACACCTTCAGTAACCACTCACATAACCAGATCAAATATCAACACACCGATGTTTTCACGTGGTAAAACCCCTGCAGGGAAACATCCACGGCCCCAGCCAACGTGGCCACTTGGAGCAGTTTATTAATGCAAAAGAAAAATATTGCAGAGAGATTTTACAAGAGAGTTTCTCACAATCGATCATCAGAAAATGACCCTTCATGCTCTTTAAATAGAGATCATGGACCAATCGGGTGTTAAGCCACGGATCAATGGTCATTAAGATCGAGGAGAGTATGAATCGTCGGATCACTCTATGTCGGGAACATATCGTGACCATTGGATTTCCTAACTACAAATGCATACTAAAGAAACACACTAAGAAACACATTTTTACCTAACAATACATTAGACCAAGTAGATCTTAACTAACTCCTAAGTGTCTAAATATCTTAACAAAAATTCCCAAAGCTACTAGTACCATGATAATGTGTGAGCATGTCAATTAATTACCTAGATTTTCTCCCTTGATTACTTTGCTCTTGTTTTGTATAGTAGAGATTTAAATCTTCAATTTGTCTGAATTACCTTGGATAATTCTTACTCATCTAAACAATTTGTAAACAATATCATATATCTATAGTAATTATGTTTACAACTCAATACATAAATTAATTATGCTATATTAGACAACTTAATTGATTATTTACCTTTCTAATTTGTTTTACAAAATTTAATTGAAATATTTAATATATAGACATACTACACTTTAAAAAATCCATGTTTTTTCAAAATGCCACATCTTCATCCATATTTATCTTATGAATGAAAATGCAAAGATTGATTTTTAATATATTAGTGTAGTTTTGTTATGGTTTCTTACTCTAAGTATTTCCATTTATTGTTTTATCTCTCTTCATGAAATCATAATGATGTTTATAGAAATTTGATGTTGGGAAATATATTAGATATAAGCTTGATAGATTTGATGCAAAATATTATCAATGATAAGTGTGTTTAAGATGTGAAATAGATTTGGAAGTGTAAATATTTTGACATGCACGGAGAATGTGCGGGAAAACTGAATGTGTTGCATGCAAAAGAAAAAGAGGAAGATGAAGATTTGGGCAAAGAAAGTGAAGGAATGATGATGTCACAATTAGGTCATGCAAAGAGTAAGAATATAGTAAGTGTGAAGTTGAAGCACTTGGAAGCCCAAAGATTGAGGGTAATGTGAATAAGGAAGAGAAAGGAATAAGTCAAATTGACTTCACCCTAGTAGCATGGAAAATAAAACATGAGTTCATATTAGAGGCACTTGTGCATGCACACATATACACATCCCTGCATACGTAACATATGCATAGAGCACTCTAATGTTCAAATCCATCAAAACTAGAGTGGGAATCATACACAACATAAAAATAGAAACTAAAAAGTACATAGCCATAATTTCCCTTAAGTATAATGTTCCATAATACTTTAAAAAATAAAATGGAACCTACTATTCATCAACCTCGTAGTTAAAAAACTCACATATTAATAAGACAAAACACATAGGCACACATCCATCCATGTATTTTTCCTAGAAAAAATATTGATAAAAGAACGAAATACATACATATACATGCATGTACTTTTTCTTAGGAAAAAATTTCCAACTTTATTTCAGTAAGAACAAATCTGCATTCATAACATGTGCATAGAACACTCTAATGTGCAACTTCAGTAAAGTGGGATATCATACCCAACATAAAAAAATAAAAATAAAAATATTCCACATGCATAGTTTCTGTTAAGTATAGTCTTCCATAATACTTATAAAAAACATACTTTGGAACCCACTTTTCATAAACCTCATAGTAAAAAATCCCCACATATTGATAAAAGGACAAAATATCCCATGAAAAAGCCAACACTAAGAGAATAACATAAACATCAAGTACTATAGAAGGATCTCAAATAATTTGGGAGAGAAACACTAGATTCTTCTTTATTAATCTCCTATATAACCTCTAATGCTAATTTGGGAGAGAAACACTAGATTCTTCTTTATTAATCTCCTATGTAACCTCTAATGCTATTTTGGATTGAGTATCTACTTCCATGTTGAGCTCTCTATAAATATAAAATGGTTAAGAAATTAACTTCTAGGGTCTTTACTAGATTAAACAATGGCCTCAAAATGACATTTTTCATGCAAGTGGATGCAGTATACATCAATGACCAAATTTGAGTCCCTCATCACTTAAATGCAAGTAATACCCCATTCCACAACCAATATTAAAATAATTTCCAAATCTCTCCATTCTACTAGATTATTTTTGCCCTCCCCTAGACATGTTATGAAGGAAACTTTATGAGAATCAGAGAGGAATATCACTCCTTTAGCACCAGATAATATGTGTTTTCCTTTACAAACATGTCGAAAAGGGCCCATGGTTGCCACTTGTTTACCTCTAGTACACCTACCTATGTTGGAAACTTAAGATTTGTAGAAAGTCTAAATTCTTGAAGTAAAATAATTATTTGGCGTTGTACTTGAAAAAGAGGAATGATTCTTCTTACCTTAAAAAATGCTTGCATTCCTAGCTAACTGGTTAGCCACGATACTATTAAGGGTATGGATGTAGATTTTTTGAGAGCTCTCTCATCAAACCACTTCTTCATGCATTCCAATAGTGAGACTTAATTCCTCCTACCCTTATAGTTAGTTGACACCAAGATAGAACCCCATACCTTTTTTGAAAAATTATAGTGAACCAACAAATGATATATATCTTCCCTCTCTTTTGTACAAGCTACATATAGCAAGCCCTTGAGTTTCCCTTTTCTGAAGAACGTAATAGGTCAAGTTTTTCCTTGCTAGAGAGAGACACATAAAGATTCTAAATTTCATACGTGACTTAACTTTCTAGATTTTATGCCACCACTAATCGTCTTTCTCATTTATGTCATCAAACATGTCCTTGTATCCTAAACTTGTAGTAAACTTACCAATAGTTGGATTTTTGGACCATGTCAAGGAGTCATCTTCCAACCTTAATCAAATATACAACTATGACAACCTCTAAGTGAAATCCATCCACTACTTAGCCAGAATTCCCTCCATCCCTTTTACCACATTTACTGTTCAAAGGATCTACTACATCAAATAGAGAAACAATGCCAAGATATTTTAACCTAATAACTAAATCTTGGGGAAGATGATAGTTCTAATAAAAATCAATCCAAAGGTCGATTCTTTTGTTAGGATATTTAGACACTTAGGAATTAGTTAAGATCAACTTGGTATAATGCATCTTTAGGTAAAGTGTTATTGTTTAATGTGTATTTATATTTATCTAACCTGAAAGTCACAATTATGTTCTAGATATAAAGTGATTTGGCATCTCATCCTTTCCTCGATACTAACAACTATTTATCCATGGCTTTCCACCCAATTGGTCCATGATCTCTATTTAAAGAGAATAAAGGGTCATTTTCTTATGATTGATTGTGAGAGATTCATATGTAAACTAATTTATTTTTTTATTAATATACTACCTCAAGTGGTCGTGTTGGTTGGGTCCAGGTATGTTTCCCTATATGAGGGCTTTAACCATGTAATATGCTAGAGTATTGATCCTTGATCTCTTTGTGTAAGTGACTTTTTGAATGCGTTTGACCTATGTGGTTATACATGGTTTATTGTACATGGTATAAAAGCTCCTATGAAGACCCACTCTTGTTGTTGATTGAGATCATGATCATGTGTTGTTACATGCATAAAGTGACTTCAAAAATTCATAAAGTTTGCATTTTTGTGGTGGTGACCTAGAGTCCTAGGTCGATCCTAAGTCAAAGATACATAAGATAAATTGAACGCATGAATGACATGGTAAAGTCATCTTTGTTTGAACGACCGTGTTTGTGCCTATGTAAATATTTGTTGTATATTTAAGGTTACCTACCAGATAGCTACATATTGATATTCTTTATCATCAAGCGACTTGGAACCATTCACGGAGAACTACATTCAACCAATTGGCTAAAATGAAGGAGAGTGAAAAGAGGGACCCTTCCTCTTCATATTTCCTATAAATAGCATAAGCTACCACATTGTATTTTCCCTTCTTGTAAATGATCTCATAATCATAAATGAACATATTGGTAACCCTCTTATGTTGCTCGGGGGATGCAATCCATTGTTCCAAAAAGTATTTGAGGCTATAGTGATCATTTTTAATTTGGAAGTGTTTCCCAATCAAGTAAGGGTACTAGATATTCACCACATGCAAAATAGGCAACATTTATTTTTATATGTTGATTTTCCCAAGTGTTTCTCACAAAGTTATTTACTAGTAAAGGCCAAGGGTTTGCCTTCTTACATGAGAACTGAACCAATGCCTTTCCCTAAGGCATCACACTCCAAAACAAATTAAGTCTTCATGAATTTGGGCAGAGCCAAAACTAGAGTGGTACACATAGCCTCTTTCAAATATTTGAAGGCTTGATTGGAAGACACATTCTAATTGAAATCATTTTTATTGAGGCAGTGAGAAGGGCTACAATTTATCGATAATTCTAGACGAATTTTCTATAGTATCATGTTAAACCAAGGAAGCCTTGCAAACTTTTAAGATTATTAGGGTGGGGCCAATCCTTCATAACTTCAATTTTCTTGGCATCCACTCAGACACCATCCTTACTAACAATATGGCCCATGTATTCCACTTTCGACGCACCAAAGGCACATTTGGAACTTTTGAGAAATAGTTGATGTTGAGAAAGTAGTTGTAAGACCTGATCCACATGGGAAAGATGGGCTTGCCAATTTTTACTATAAATGAGGATGTCATCAAATAAGAAAAGAAAAAAATGATGGAGAAAGGGTCGGAAGATGTGATTCATGAGATTTTCGAAAGATGATGGTGCATTACATAGGCCAAAGGGCATGACCAAAAACTCATAATGGCCTTTATGAGTACGCAAGCAAGCCTTGGGAACATTTTCCTCCTTCATATGAATTTTGTGATAGTTGAAACAAAAAGCAATTTTGGTAAATAATTGAGCATCAATCAGTTCATCCAAAAGGTCACCAATGATGGGAATGGGAAATTTATCTTTCATGGTAATTTTTTTGAGCTCCCAAAAATTAGGGCACATGCGCAAAGTGCCTTATTTTTTGAGCACCATGACCATGGGAGATGAAAAAGGGATGGTACTAGGGTGGATGACACCCATAGATAACAATCCTTGAAAAAAAAAAATCAATCTCATTTGTATGAATGAAGGGGTGACGATAAGGGCGAACATTGGGTGGAAGACTACTAGGTATAAATGGGATGGAATGGTCATGGGGACCACAGGAAGTTGGGAGGTCTTGCGGGTTTCCAAAAATTGTTTGGTGTTTGGATAAGATAGGTTGCATGTTGGGATCAATGGTTGGGGAAGGATTCTCAAGGGATTGAATGGCATGGAACTAGGGAAACAAATTCCAGAATGACCCTTTTTGAGGTTTTTTTCCATATAGTGTGAATTGATGATCTCAGGAAAACCTGTCATGATGCCTTGAAACTTGTAGTGATTCCCATCCTATTGGAATATCATGTATAAATCCTTGACATCCATGGTGATGGGGCTTAGAGTGTGTAACCTTTCAACACCCATACCAATGTCACAACCCCCCATTTCAATGTAAAACATGCGGGATTTCAAAGAACAATCACTAGTTTGAAGGAATAAATTTTCACAATGACCCCCCCAATTCAAGGAAACAACATTAGCAATCATGATGTAAAATTTGTTGATTGCATGGATGTAGAAATGGGTCTCTTGAGAAATTATTAAATGAATAAATTTATGGGTGCTTCCACCATCGATGAGGATAATGAATTTACAATGCTTGATATAGCCAATTAATTTAAGAGTTTGTGGATTTGAAATACCAGTTAGATCATGTAGGGAGATGAGGGGATCGAAATCGATTTGATAAAAGGGAAGATTTTTATCATATGGATGGGGCAAAGATTCAAGAGGGGAAACATCACCTTCATATTCAAAAATTTCCTCAGAAGTGGCCATAAAAATCTTTTGCTCCTTACATTTGTGCCCCAGAAAGTGTTTTTCATCACAATTGTAGCAAAGACCCTTAAGTCAATGTTCATCCATTTCTTCCCTTGTTAACTTGTGGAGATTAAGAGAAGGAGATGGAATGGTGGGGTGTATATGGGGAATTGATTCAAGATATTTTCATTGTGACTTATAAAGAATTGCATTAAATGAGCATAAATTAAAGTCAACCATTAAAGAAGGGAAAACTTAAAAATGAAGAGATATAAGCATCAAATATGAACATAAAAACTTGATAACGGAGTTCGTCCCTGGTGTACTAAATCTATGGGTCCTGCTCTCGAATGGGTAGTGTTTCAGGATAAATTCGTGAGTGCGGAAACAGACCAATCTCCCTAGATCCACCTGGATCTAGAACAAAACAAGACAGAATACTACTCTTTCCCTAGATCTAGACTATTGAATGAACTAAGAGAAATGGATGGTGGACATACCTTATGAACGCTCTCCTTAAATATCTGTTTTTCCTTGCTCTGCTTCGATGCTCTTGTGCCGTCCAATCACAACAGTACAAACCAATCGAAGTACAAGCAAATTAATATATTCAATACCTAGTCTATACATGTGATCAAGGAATCATGTAATAAGATGACATCATCATTATGGGAAAGGGACATATTCATGTATTGGATTAACTGAAAGAGAAATATACAACTTGAGCTTTGATGTCATAGATCTCCTTTCAATGGCTTCTGGTTCTGACACACACACTTGCTCATGCATGAAGAAAATCAACTACTTATGATGACCTTGTTGTTGTCTCTATCTGCTGTAGCATCAATTCTCCATACAATCATGTACCAATTCTCCAATATATCTCTCAAGCTTTCCAACTTAACCCTTTCCATGAGTATTCTCATCAATTTATAAGAGAGAATAGGTTAGTTGCTAGGATAAGAATGATCCCAATAAATCTGGAATGCCAGCTTCTGAATAACCATTCGAATACCAACTCACCCTTCTAGAAGATTC
>ML787572.1:140456-189173 GCA_009831015.1 Picea engelmannii
CTTCTTGACATTCTTTGAGTTTCTTTTAGCCACTTTTTCTTTGTTTGGTTTTGAAGGATTAGTCTCTTGCTTTGAGTGTCTTTCAATTACAAAGCATGTGTTTTCTTTAGAATTGTTTAGGGAAAGATCAGATTTCTTCTGAACAGTTCGCTTTAAAAGAAAATTTTTAGTTTGGGTTTCTTTGTTTTAAGAAAGTTCATTATTGCTTTTAGTAAAATTCTTGAAACAAAAAGATTTGATTTCTTGCTTTATATTACATTGGGGGCATCCTTGCATTTTAAGTAGCGAAATATTTTGGGACATTGTGCATATGGGAATGATAAATGTTTTCTCCTTCTCGTAGCATAGCTTTCATCGAAATGAAACGATTGCATCGTCACATCTTTGCATAATTTTTCGAGTCGGTCAAAACACCATATTGTCCACGCCATCTTCCTTTTGAGTAACAACAGCCATAAAATAAAAGGCTTATAAAAATTGATTAGAGATTTTTATCTTTTCTGGTAGCAAACCTACATTAGATTAGTTGTAGGGCTTTGGAATAGGTGTGAAAGATAACTTTCCAAAGCTGCAAATAAACATAGTATCTTGTGATAGGGAGAGTTAAATCCATTTGAACAAAATCGGGTTCACCTTGAGTACCATCATTGGAATGAGGAGAAGTTCCTTGTGAGTTTCCACGAGAAATGAATTGCATGGAAAAAAAACAAATTCAAAGAAAATATAAAACCCATCATGAAATAAGAATTTAAATGCAATTCAAGATGTAGATGATCAACAATAACATTCAATGATTGGACGTGGAGTCTTTTCTTACCTTTATGGGTTGTAAAGTGAGTATAGATATCGTCATAAAGCGCATCGACAATGTTCTTCCATAAATTTTCACCATTCAATTGGAAATAATCAATGACCAAAGATAATGCTTGAAGAAATCATTGACCATTCAATCAATAGGAGCAACTTCATGAAAAAATAAAGATTGAACAAGTGAACAAAGGTCGCCTATATAATCTTCTTACAAAAAACAATCACTTTAGGAAACAGTCACTAATTTATTTTAGCAACTAAATAAAATCGACACAATTAAAGCTTCATACAACGTGTTCAATAACCAAAGACAGTTCAACAAGGAGACACACCAATCATTGTTGGAACAATACATGACCATAAATTTTATCCCAACAAATCAAGAAGATATGAAGCAACAAGAAATCATCATCTCAATCATAAATCAAAGGAACTCAATGAAGAAGTAAGATAAAAAAGCAGAAAACACCCACAATGAACTATCCACATAGATCAAGGAAACCATAGAGTTCACTCCTTATCGACACAAGTAGGTAGCATGTTAGAGTCATTCACAAGAATATGTTGAAAACATAGTAATCATCATCAATTTATCATTCAATAACACACCTTAGCATTCATGTGTAATTCACATAATTAAGTCAATGAGGCAAACCAAACAAAAAACCTAAAATCATGCCAGTGTCAATCGTATTAAAGTTCAAATCATATATGAATGAAAATAAATTTTAATAAAGCTTTAAAATAATTGAAGGATCCTAAGTCCTTATGGCCTGGGATCTATTGAGGGCCTTAGCATATCCTCAAATTAAAATTAAAATGATTTAACACTATCATTTATATAACAAATGACCAAACCTGGAATGAATCACGGCTTAAATAGTGTTATAATGTATCATAGAAGATAACTTGTTGCTTCGAGTATTTATATATAGCACATTAGCTCTCTTGCCATTTATGACCATATTATTGTGAAATGAAAGATAATATTTGGTAACTGGGCATTTGTTGGGCATTTGTTATGGTAACGAAACAAAATGTGCTAATAATGGCCCTCCCTCTCTTAGAAGGTTTGAAAAAGGGCTTGTTGAGGTGGAGTGAGGATCATTAATTGACCATATTGGGACTATGTGTAAGTAATAACATAGTTTATTAACAATAAAAAGAGTATTGGTGCCTATGTCCACTTAACATTTATGACCAATAACATATACAATTACAAGCTTCTTAGATACTAAATACTTAAACTTGTGTTTAAATGGATCTTTCTGAGTTTCATGTCAATGCCTTGAATTATATTGATTGTTGGTGGTTAGGAGAGTATATCACATTGAAATTAAAACTATGAAGAGCACCTTGAAAATGGAATTTTGAGTCTTTATGAATTTTTTTTTTTAATAGTTTATGATTTTATAAAGAAAGCAAAACATACTACAAGGAGGAGAAGCAAAATGAACCTATATTATGTTAGACGTGATAAATAGTAACCAAATTTTAAATATCATTCATTGTAAGAAGGATAAACTCACAATAATAAAGATAAAAAAAAACAAATTAGAAACTTGAAATAATTAATGAAATAAATTTAAATAAATAAATAAATCTTAATTATTTTTTTTATTAATTCAAGATACAAATTAACAATTAAAGTTAAAAAATATAATTCTATAAATTAAAATTCATAATAAAATATAATTCTATAAATTAAAATTCCTAATTTTTTAATTATAAAGTAATAAATTAAAATTCATAATAAATATAATTCTATAAATTAAAATTCATAATTTTTTAATTATAAAATAATAAAAATAATAAAATAATTACAATGTTTTTTTTACAATCAACTTATAAAAATGCTTGTAACACATAATAATTCTATAATGTTATTTTTTATACACTACAAACCTTAAATTGAGATGCATAACCCATCCAATCTCAAAACTTTTTTAACCACAAATATCAAAACTTTTTTAACCACAAATATCAATTAGCATGAATATCAAAAAAGTTTCAACCACAAATATCAACTAGTATGAACAAATTAAATTATAGGAAAAAAAAAAAACAAGAATACGAAATTAAATTATCAACTTAAATTATAGAAAAAAATAAAAAACAAGAATACGAAATTAAATTATATATGTTGACATTCTACCTATAACTTGTTAATATTATAGGTAGAATTGATAGAGAGATGTGAATAACACGTGCTCCTTTTCTTATAATTTAAACACTAAAAAAGATACATTATTGTGGTCATGGGATACTAAGGGGGGACAACTTAATGAAAAACAAGCATATGAAGTTCAATTATTGGAGGGGGTGGTAGATACTACTTTCTGGTATATTGAATTCTAGCATTGGTAGCTTCCTTTAAAAATCAAATTGTTTACTTAGTTAATGCTTGAACAAAAAATACTTACTTGGGAGAATCTGGTGAAAAGAGGTATTGTTGGGCCTAGTCAATGTCCTCTATGTGGGAATAAGGAGGAAAATGTGAAACATCTATTTGTTGATTGTGATTTTACCAAAGACATTTGGTATAATATACAAAAGCAATTAAAATGTACAGGCTTTTGGGAAGGAGGACAGATTGCATAATGTTTTCATAACTAGGTAAAGAAGAAGGATAATAATAAAGAGTTGCCAATTTTTATTTGTTGGGAGATATGGAAACATACGAATCTAGCAATATTCGAAGATTGACTTCCTAATAGGGTCAGAGTCTGCAACAACATACTTTAGGACATGGGAGAAACAAAAATATACTTGGTTGATAAGGGTAGCAGAATTGATAGACCACCTTTTATTGACTGGGATATGATAGTTGGTTTTTTTTATGGAACTTCATAAGGTAGATGATCAAATGTGGGGCTAGAGAAGTAATAAAATGTCCAGTGTTAGGAACTTCCAGATTGAAGATGTATTGTGGTAATGGTACTAACACAAAGGGTGAACTACTTGCTCTGTGGTGTATCATTTTTTTTGCTTGCTATAAAAAGATAAATAAGTTACAGTTGGTTGGTGATTCTAAGATTATCATAGACTTGTTTACTAATGATAACAATCTTCAGGTGATCTCTCTTCCGCCTTGGATGACAAGAATTTGAGTGTTGAGCGGGAGGTTTACACAACTAAAAGATCAACATATTTACAGGGCATATAACAAGGAATTTGATCTGTTGTCGAAAGAAGTTCTTCTCCTAGATGGGGATGGTATATTTTATGCAGTGGGAAATGAAGGACATTCAACAAAGTATGAAAGAATAGAAGTTAGATAACTTCTAATATGACAAGGAATATGTTAAATAGACAATGTTTTTGTTTTTTGATCTGTGATCTGTAATTTCTGAGGATAAAGTTGACAACTATATAAGTCTGATGATCATACATTTTTGTAATATGAGCAGAGATAATATTATTTTTGAAGAAAAGGATAGGAAATTATGATCATGCTAGTGTTAGAATACGATGGATGTTCTCATTTTACCATCGACAATATCATTATTGTCACCCAACCATAGACCGAAGCCACCTTTCGAGCACCTTAACCTTGACAGAGAATCATTCCGAAAGAAACCTTGGGCTAGATATCCAAACAAACAGTAGCGCACCTTTCTCCAAGGATAACTCACAAAAAAAGAGATGATCAGATAGTCCAAACCATAACCAAGAGATATTCCAAGCTAAAACGTAATATGCTAGTTGCAACAGCTGCAATGACAAATCTCCTCCAAACTTGTGCACAAAACTGGCAAATTGCAGTGCGCACAAGTGAGCTCTGTAATTCTGAGAATGCCTGCCAGAATGAAGACTGTCCTCCTATATTTATACTAATTCTGGCTAACTTCCTAGGCCGACTTCTCATTCTAGGTACCTATTTACTCAGTATATATTATTTCTTCTGGCCGACTTCTTCTCTTGGAGGCTAATAACCTAATAAAAATTATCCTCTTGAGCCGACTTGTCTTCTAGGGTTATTAGCCAACTCATTAGGGTTTCTTCTTGCTTCTCGAAATATTCTATTCTCGTCAGGTTTACACGTGGAGGTAAATACCTCCCGCAGCTACCACAATATCAACACTCCCTCCTAGCTAGGGAGGTATTGAAAACAATGGTCTTCAGCACAAACATACCATTGAATCAGTAGCATCATCATAGTCGTACAGACTATCTAAAGATTAGATCATGAGCACCATCATCTCTATCAATATCATCAAATGCATCATCTCTCGAAACCATACTCCATATGAGTAATCAAACATGATGTTGGATAAGTCACTCACTCCATAGAGTGACACAAGAACCATTCTTGTAATCCGGACATATGCCCTAGAAGAATAAATGTCCTGGATCATTTTTTGTCTAGGAAATCTTTGTCCATTGATCATCTATCTAGTTGATAATCATTTCCAACACTGTTGATAGTCCTCAAGGCATTCAAAACAATATCATTCAATAGAACACAACTGTGTCTATCCATACTAGTACACAACTATAATCTAGTGGTACACTACCACACCAAGTAGCACACAAATACTTGATCAGTGACGTATAGTCACAATCAATAGAACACATCCACCATAGTAGCATACATATACTGTCTAGAGACATAGAGTCTCCATAACAATCATTTGATATCAACCTGCATAGAAAAAATTGTTATGATATAAACTGAATCATCTGGGCCATTCTTCCACTCACACCTGTGAGATCTGAAAGAGCATCTGCCCTCAGAAGATAAAACATCAATGATGAGCTATCTGGACTATTCTTCACAATCAAGGAAGAATAATTGTCCTGATTTCTGAGCCTGGACCATTCCCCACCCTGGGCCATTCCTCCGGCACTAAACAAAGTGAAACCTGGAGAGAATGAGTCTGCCCTAAGGAATTTTTGTCCATGATTTTTGAACCTGGACCATTCCCCACCTTGGGCCATTCCTATGGCACTAAACAAAATGAAACTTGGAGAGAATGAATCTTCCCTAAGGAATGACTGTACGGACCATTTCGTAAGGAAATGACTGTCCTACACCAACCTCCAAAATGGACCATTCTTCGAAACTGCTCACAACTATGAGCTTCGAAAGAATGATTGTCCGGCGAGGCAGGCCATTCTTCTTGAGTAACCCTCAATAAGAGAGACTTCCCTAGACCATTCCCCATGTTAAACACAATGGGAAATCACTTTATATGGTACATCAACAATCCATCAAACCATTTTCATTACGAAAATGACCGTTCGGTCTGGACCATTTTCTGAACTGGAAAATGCATGTCCGTAAAAAATCTCAAACCACTTTCTGAACTAGAAAGGAACTTCTCATCCTGGACCATTTCTCGAACTGAAAAATGACTATCCATAAATCAATAACACATCAGTTCTCCCTCCCACCCTGGGGTTCATATCTTCCTTTTTCAATAAGGAAGTCATCTCCATGAGCTCCAACTTGAGTACACAAACTCTTTCATCTTGGACAAATGCTTTACCAAAATGTCTACTTATCTGCTCATTTGTGGAGATATATATTGGAGAACCACTTTCTCTTTTCTGGACTTCATCACGGAGAATGTAATACTTGATGTACTTAGGTTTTTCGATAACACTAGCTTTATATGAAGGCTTCATATAGCTCTGATCAATATAGTATATCATTATTGAATTTGTCTTTTGTTCCCTACTAGCTCATATCATCGTGGCAAGGCTCAAACAGGAACATATCCATGTGGAACTTCTTCAGTCATCATGAGATCTTTGTCATGGATTGGAAATCCATCATTCTGGAGTTCTGAGTAATCATTCTGATATAATATAAAAGGTTTTCACCATGCTTCTGCTATGCATTGGAGGTTCTCCACCAAGTTGTCTTCTTTCATCTGCATGCAACGGTCACTTTCTGGTATACCTCAAATCCTTGAGGTTTCTCTTCATACGCTCTTTGTTCAATTATTATGGAAAACAGTCTTTGTCAATCCCATGGATATTGCGGATGATATAATGGGTCATGTAGAGGTATGTCTGGTTTACTGGAACAAGCAATCATCATAGTCTTCTCCCTCCATCTGGGAGAACCTCTAGTTATGGATCCCGCAATGCTTACATTCAAATTTTCATACACTGTTCTTAATCACAACTTTCAGTTCCTCTACTTGATTGCTTTTAATGAGTTCATATTAGGCTGGTAGTCTTGTGATTCTTGATACAATGACTGGTTGTTATGGATTTTCTTTCTTTCTTGGAATCTTCATGTTCTTTCCCATGTTTCTCTTTAGCTCTTGGGTCCATGGAGTTTCTTATAGATTCCATGTTCTGAGGATTCCACTTATTTCTTTCATCATAGGATCACAGATGTGGATGGAAAACCAGGGATACTTTAAGGCTTCTTTTCGAAGAAGGCTTCTTCTGAAGTCAAACTAAACACATACTACTTTTTATGGTTGCTACCATGGATATATATACTTCATCATTTTTAATGGATCATAGGATTAGCTCCCTCCTAATCCTTGCTTCATGTATGAATGCATGCTCTTATTTTGGTAATATATAATCATCTCCCTCCATCTAGGAGAGTCCATTCTTCTGTCTGCATCCTTATTTCCTTCTGCAAAGTGTTACAAATCGTTTTCCAATTTCCTCTTTATTATTGACTTCTTTCTGTCTTTAATTCTTCTAGGTTTCTTTCTGATTTCAGCTTATCTTGCAGCTTGTCTTATATTCATAGTGATTGCAATCCTTATATTGTTTTTCTTACATAAGTATAGTTTCTCTTTGAATATATTATCTTCTAAGAAATAGATATGCAAGATATGTACTGAAAAATATGGTATATATAAGAACTATGAAGAGTATTGTTACCTTGTCTTAGAAGAAGAAGTTTGTTTTGTCCTGCTTGGATTTCTTTGAGGGTTTCCTTTCTTCGGAAACTGATGCTTCGTGTGTTTCCTTCCTTTTCTTTAACTCAAGACAATGATTCTTGTAGTGACCATACTTTTGACAATTGAAGCATTATATCCTTGACATATCTTTCTCTTGATTTGTTTTCTTCCTAGAGCCAAACTTCCTTTTGTTCCTGAAATCCTTGAACCTTTTTGTGAAGGCTTGATCATCATACTTCTTTTGGGGTTTCTCTTTTGCATTGATCCTTGATTCTTCTTGAGCACAACAAGTCCAAAGTTCTTCAAATGTAGGATACTCCTTCCTTGTGTTCATGCTTGCAAAAAATGCATCCCATGTCTTAGGAAGACCGTTGAGTACTATGTTTACCAATTCCTTCTCTGAAATGATCTCTTCAATATCTTTTAGTTGATCTCTTAACTGAGAGATTCTCACAAAGTATGATGTTATGTTTTTATCATCATTCATCTTCATGTCACGGAGCTCATTCTTCAAACTCATTACTTGTCCAATGTTTCTATCTGAGAAGAGGTTTGTTAGGGCATCGTACATCTTCTTCGATGAGTCAAAATGGGAGATGTAGGGTATCAAGTGGTATTTTATAGAGTCCACTATGATACTCATGGCATTGATGTCACCATCTTTGAGCTTCTCCATAACTGTAACATTTTTTGGTTCCTTCTCTTTTCCTTCTTCAAACTCTGGTTCCACAATATTTCTTTCACAATATCCAACACTTTATTTTTGGCAAGGATGAGATCAATCCTTGTCTTCCATGCTCTGAAGTTAGAAGCTCCATCTAACTTGTTTTCTGACTTCATAGAGTAAGTCATGGCTTCTTTGACTTGGTCAACCCTAGATTTGACCAAAAACTCAAACTTGATGTCTTGGATTTCTTAGAGTACCAGGAGATGTGCTAGGCTAGGGCGCACTAGTCTATGAGGAAATTAGGTCAATTTCTTTACTTAAGGTGCCTCAACAAGAGGTTTAGGGTTTCTGCAACTGCACCTTCTAGTAACCCTAGCGACAATGCTTCAACGAGCTTAATATCCTTATGGCTATGTTCCCTTCTAGTGGTTAGACTAAATGAAGGAGGTGTGGGACCATAACCTGTTAGAATATGATGGATGTGCTCATTTTACCATCAACAATATCACTATTGTCACCCAACCATAGGCTGAAGCCACCCTCTGAGCACCTTAACCTTGATAGAGAATCATTCTAGAAGAAACCCTAGGCTAGATAGCCAAACAAAGGGTAGCACACCTTTCTCCAAGGATAGTGCACCAAGCCAGAGCTGATCAGATAGTCCAAACCATAACCAAGAGATAGTCCAAGCCAAAACGTAATCTGCTAGCTGCAGCAGCTACAATGGCAGCTCTCCTCAAAACTTGCCCACAAAACTGGCTAACTGTAGTGTGCACAAGTGAGCTCTACAATTCTGAGAATGCCTGCCAAAATGAAGACTGGCCTACTATATTTATACTAATTCTGGCTAACTGTTTGGGCCGACTTCTCATTCTGGGTACCTATTTACTCATTATATATTATTTCTTCTGGTTGACTTCTTCTCTTGGAGGCTAATAACCTAATACAAATTATTCTCTTGATCCGACTTGTGTTCTAGGGTTATTATCCAACTCATTAGGGTTTCTTATTGCTTCCCGAAATATTCTATTCTCATCAGGTTTACACGTGGAGGTAAATAACTCCCGTAGCTACCACAATATCAATAGCTAGTAGTTATATATGTAAGAGATATTGTAACAGAATATTTATATTATCTAATATAGGTTTTTATCCTTATTGAAAACAAAATTAGCATAACAATCAACACGAACTGTAACTTAAAAGTATAGAAAAAATTAAACAGAAGAATAATAAATTAAATTATATATGTTTACACACCACTTGATATAATTATATATATGTTTTTTTTTGTAAGTAAGTAAAATATATTAAGTTCCTCTCAGGAGAAAAGTAACAGAGAAAAATACAAGATGTTCAGTCTGGAGAAGAGGGACTGCCCCAACAGAGGGGAAACCAGTCCATGATCCCAGAATCATCAAACTGTTCAGTTATTCTATTGTCTATTGAAATCATAAGGTGTATTCTTAAATACTTAACAAAAACTAGAAGGAAATTGACAGTAGAAGCACCGGACACCTGCAACTTAACTGATAAGCTAGACATACGGAGAATAAGTGGGCCACTTGGGCTGGATGTCTTCTGTCCAGGGCTCCTCCTCTATGTAAGTGATCTGGTCAGCCCAATTCTTGTCGCCTTCCCCATCGGCCACTGTGTTATCAACTTTGTTGCCTGAAGTTGCGACCATATCTTTATCCTTCGTCGCGTCTGCAGCTTCTTCCTGTGGCGCGTTCGATTCCTAGACTGGAGAGTCCTTGTTCTATCTAGGGATCAGGGAGTCCTGTAGAGAGGCGAGGGTTCTAAGGAAGAGGTCGACCTTGACATCCGTTTCCTGGAGACGGAAGTTGAGGTCTTCCATGCCCTGGCGAATACCAAAGACCAAATCATATAGTGCCGCTAGACTATCCCAAAGCTGGGCTGGAGTGAAAGAGTCCCGGGGGAGAGGTCCTGCCCCTCGAGAGGTTTGAGGGGGGTCGGGCTCGGGATGGGGGGGAGGCACCGGAGGGTCGCCAGGTTGACGAGGGGGGGGAGTAACAGCACGGGGTACTAGCGCCCATGAAAGGGAGTGATCATGCACCATGCGACGCGAGGTAAAAGAGAGGTGGCCAAACTGGCTGTGAGAGGAAGAGCTCAAAGAGGAGGAGGCAGAGCGTGAGATGGAGGGACGCCGAGGCTTCCAGGGAAAGCCTCGCCTTGGCCTCCCCCGTAGGCACGTCATGGTCCAACAACAACTGGAAACAAAGGTGATACGATGCACGCTGTGGGAGCAGAAAAGGGCGGAAGAAACAGAGCCGAGTTTATGCCAATGCCACTGCAGAGCTCGCTCTTCTAGCGACCAACTGCAACAAACAAGCCACATTATGATCGACTGCATACTATGAAACCCAAAAGGAGGAGCAGCTGCGTTAATGGGTGCATTAAAACCCATTTGTAATGAATTTACGAAGCATTTAAGCGCTGGGGGGAGGCACAAGCATTTCACGTGCCCCCACGTCCTGTAGCCCGTCACCCGCCTCCATCGACTGTCGCGTGACCCGCACTATCACCCCATCTGGGGGGATATCCACCGTTCTGGCCTTCTGGATACAATGTAGAAGGATGTGGTGGTTCGGATCATCTTCAGCTCTGCAATGGAGGTCTGAATCCTCCCAGGTAGTACCCAAATTAGCCAAGTCATCTGCCACCTGGTTTGCCTTCCTTCTGATGTGTGTGGGGATGATGATGCGATTGGGGTTGATTAGCCCTGCAATGGTCTGGATGCCATGAGAGAGTCTCCAGCTGGGGGAGATGCTATCTGGATTTACCCCATTTATAAGTCGTCGCAGTAGGTTGATAACAAGCTGCGAGTCCCCCTTGACAAAGAGCTTTGTGAAATTGTATCTTATGGCTAGCTGCAAGCCCTTGATCAGACCCCATAGTTCAGCAACATTATTTGTGGTATGTCCAAGTGAACCTACTCCTATGACAAGAATGTGCCCACGATAATCGTGGATGACTACTCCATAACCTGCAGCTCCAGGATTTCCCTTAGAGGCTCTGTCAAAGTTGAGTTTGACGAAGTCCTCCGGCGGGGGGGACCAAAAAGAGGGGCTAGAGGGAGTGGTGGAACGGGGTGGGGAGGGGGAAGCGGGGGGAGGGTGCAAAAGATTCCAAGAAAGGAGGATAGGGAATTCAGAGGAGGGGCATGATGAGTCTGTGCAAGACCAGTTCTAAAGGTGTATGGTCTCCAGGATGCTACGACGACATTGAAGCCAGCAGTGCTGCCACAGAGAAGAGAGGTTCCTAAAGAGTCTTCGGTTTCTTTCTTTCCAGGTGTTCCAAAGGATGAAGCCTGGAAGAAGTTGCCAAATGCGGTTGAGGATAGGCGAGTGGAAGGCTGAATCTCTCTAGTTCAAAAGCATTTCAAGGAGGTTGTCCCTGTCATGCTCCGATGTGCGCATAATGGTGGCTGCTTGATCCCAGATTTGGCTGGTGTAGGGGCAGGTATTAAGGAGGTGGTTTAAAGTTTCTTCAGCCTCACCACAGAGAATACAAAAAAAAGGGCCCAGAAAACCTCTTTTCCGAAGGTTATCCCAGGTTAAGACACTTGAGTGTGAGATCAACCAAAGGAAAAGGGTGATTTTCGGCCAATGTTTGAGACTCCAGATTTTTTGCCAAATTTGCGACGCTGGTGGGTGGTTTGACTGAGTCTTAAGTTGATAGGCTTCCTTGGTGTTGAAGGTGCCTTGTGTCTCATAGCCCCAACGTAGGATGTCGTCTCCCTCAATTTTGGGGATTTTCCTCTTGGCCAGTTCAGCTTGCAAAGGTGCAAGGTTGACATGCTGGTCCAGATTCATGCGTTCCCTGTCTAGTCGCCAATAGCGCCAGTTTGCCTCTATGTGGTCGTTTTGCCAGTAGTCCACTACCTTGGTCAATCCTGCTTGCGCCGCTTGAGTGCAGATGTCAGGTGCCCACTCTTCATCTCCCAGCGCTGGCCATTGGTGCCAAGAATCGTACCAGAAGAGGGCAGTTTCCCCATTGGCTATCTCCCAGAAAGCATGTTGCGTGATCAACTATCTATTCTGCTTGGCCGCTGTCCATATCAGGGAGCCTTGGTCATCCCCATTCCAATGAATGAGGCGATTCTCTGGTAGGCCCGGAGTGTATTTCTTCCTCCAAAGTTTGGCCCAGAGCTCCTTGGGGTGTTTCAGCCACCGCCACCAGATTTTGGTACTGAGTACTTTATTCATTATGTCGGGATCTCTCAAGCCGAGTCCTCCTTGTTCTTTTGGCTTGCATAGCTTGTCCCAGCCTACAAGTGCTATTTTATTCTCTTTGGCAAGGCCTTGCTAGAGTAAATTCCTTTGTATGCTTTTGATGGCTGTAAGAATGAATTTTGGGGCCGCCAAAGCGGAGAAGACATAGATCGGGAGGGCTTGGAGGACGACTTTGAGTAGGATAAGCTGGCTGGGAAGATTAAGAACTCGGAAGGTCCAGGAGGACAATCTTTTGGAGAAGGAAGAGAGGAGAAGATCCCAAGAGGAGTTTCTGAGAGCATTATCAATTAAAGGAATCCCAAGATATTTGGACGGAAGGGAGCTTCGCTTGAACCCAAGGAGATCCGAGATGTGCCGCTGAATCGGAGGGGGACTGTTGAAAAAGAAGATAAGGGACTTATCCTTATTGCATTCCAGACCCAATGCTTCCGAAAAGGAGTGAAGGATAGACTGGATGGAGACGTCTTCTCGGACAGTGGGGCTACCCAATAAAAGAGTGTCATCGACAAACTGGCTGTGCGAAAGAGGGGGAGAGATGCCATGGAGGGGCAGACCGGTCAGAAGATTATTTTCCAGGGCTGCATGGATGGAGCGGCTGAGGCCCTCGGTCATGATTATGAAGAGGAATGGGGAGAGGGGGTCGCCCTGTCTGATCCCTCTTGAGGGAGAGAAAGGTTTCGAGGGAACTCCATTGATAAGAAGGGAGAAGAAAGCCGAGGATGTAAGATTTATAATCCAGGTTACCCAGTTTTGATCAAAGCCAAAAGCTAGAAGCATGGCCTGCATGAACTCCCAGCTGAGCTTGTCAAAGGCTTTAGAGAGATCTAATTTGAGAAGCATACCTGGGGTCTTGGTTTTTTGCAAGGAGTGAATGACTTCATGAGATAAAATTACGCTGTCCATAATTTGTCTACCTTCAACATATCCAGATTGCTCTGGGGAGATGATTGCTGGTAGTATCGGCTTGAGCCTACGAGCTATCACTTTTGTGAGGAGCTTATAGATGACATTGCAGAGCGCTATGGGTCTGTACTACGCTGGCCTCTGCGCGTGTCCTTATTTATGGATAAGGGTGATAAAAGTTGCATTGAGGGCTTGTAAAATTTGGCCCGTGGCCCTTGAATCTTCTAAGATCTCCCATACCTCGGTGCGTATCATCGGCCAGCAGTGGTGAAAAAAATCGCAGGTGAAGCCGTCCGGTCCAGGAGCTTTGCATTTGGGAGTGTCCTCAAGTGCCTGGTCCACTTCTTCTATTGAGATAGGACGGAGGAGGGCTACATTTTGCTCCTCGGTTATGAGGGCTGGCACATGTCTTGTAATTTTCTGGATAGCTTCACCCCTGTTTTGGATGGGTTCCGTTAGGAGATCCTGGAAGTGCTTGATCAAAGTTTTTTCCAAGTCCGCGTGGGAGTGTATGACTTCTCCATCCTCTGAAGTTAGATGCGTAATTTTGTTGGAATGCCTTCACTGAATAGCAGTACGATGGAAGAAATTTGTATTGCGCTCCCCTTCCTTGAGCCAGACGATACGTGACTTTTGTTTACACAGGATTTCTTCCTGTTTTTTCCTGGCTTCCAATTGCTGGTGTACCTTCATTTATTTCTCTTTCAGAGCGTCCGTGAGGCCTTGATCCCTGATCAACCTCTAGATCTCCCCCATTTGCTGCATCAACTCTTTTTGGGAATCAAAGATACTGCCAAAGGTGTGTTTATTCCATCTTTTAAGTGTTTGCTTCAAGTTTTTGAGTTTTTGCTGAAATTTATACATTTTGGATCCATAGGGGATTTCCGCCTGTCTCCACCACTCTTGAATGTTTTTTTGGAAGTCAGGGTGATCAAGCCAAAACTGTTCGAACCGGAAGGGTTTTTTCCCCAGTGTTACCGGGACGTCCACCCACAGCTGAATGGGCCAATGGTCTGACCCAGAGAGGTCTAGTATAGTGGAATCCATGGCCACTCCTTCCATAAGAAATGCTTCTGATGTAAGGAATCTATCCAGTTTATAGTTGACCTGGTGTGTTCTTGTCCTTCTGTTTGACCAAGTGTATAGGCCATTACTAGGCTCCAAATCGATAAGGCTGAGCTCTTCTATGAGATTGTTGAAATCATTTGCGTCACGATCCAATCTCCTTGATCCTCCCTTTTTTTCCGTCAGGGTGCGAATGATATTAAAATCTCCGCCGATGATCCACCTATCCCTCTGGGTGATATAATTATATATATGTTGACATAGTGTCGATTGTATATATGTTGACATACCAGTGTGGTGGTGGTGAAGGAATTAAATTGATATACCACTTGATATAATTATATATATGTTTCTCCCTAGTTTGATGGAATAAGTGGAATTTTGCCAAATTTGGAATTATAGATTTACATTGCATATTTGTAAATAATTATATATGTTGACATACCACTGTTAATATGACGATGATAATGATGATGGTGATGATGATGGTGATGACGATGGTGACGACGATGATTTGATGATGATGATGATGACGACAACGACGATGATGATGACGATGATGACAATAACAACGACATGATGATCATGATGACAACAACGATAATGATGATGACGATGACAAGGATAATGATGATGATGACAATGAAAATGATGACAATGATGACAACAACGATAATGATGATGACGATGACAAGGATAATGATGATGATGACAATGAAAATGATGACAACGATGACGATGATGATGATGATGATGATGTTGATGATGATGATGATGATGATGATGATGATGATGATGATGACGACGATGATGATGATAATGACGATGATGATGATGACGTGATGATGGTGATGATGATTATATATGTTGACATACCACTTATTAACATTATTATTATTGATGATAATGATGATCATGATGACAATGACGACGATGACATAATTATATATGTTGACATACCACTTGTTAACATTATAAATGATGATGATGATTTTTGAAATTGATGAGATTTCAAATTTTGATTTATTATTTTACTTTTGATGATGATGATGATGATCATTATTTTATTTCTTTTCAACATTTTTATTATGATTGTCAAAATCAATGAGCTTTCCAATTTGGATTTATTATTTTTCTTTGGAGGGAATTAATAAAATGATGATGATGATGATGGTCTAGTTAGAATTGATCATGGTGGTGGTGATCCAGTGACAATTAATAAATGGAATATGATGACGATGACGATGTTGATGGTGGTGGTGGTCCAATGAGAATTAAAAAATGGAGGAAATTAATAAATTGATAATGATGGTGGTGGTCGTCCAACGAGACCAACTTTGTTTTATCAGACCTTAAGAAAGTTAAGGAATTACTTGGATTTCTTTATAATTTTATTTAAGTGTTCAAAAAGAAGTAAGAGAAGTTTTGAAGATCACCATAGTTTTTATGAGTTACTTTTAATGAGTTAGAATAGTTTTGAGTTAGTTTTGATGAGTTAGAAAATTAGGAAGGTTTATATTGTGATAAACATTTTTAAATTGTGATCTAATATGGGTATAGGTATTTTCATATTCAACCCTCTTAGTGTCACAAATATGACAGATTATTTTGACCTATGGAATTTTAGGAATTTTCCAACCTCCACTTTCACTATGGAGCTTGTGAGAGTTTGTTCTTATTTTGGCAATGTTGATTTTCTTCTTTACGCTAGTCAAAACATATATATAATTTTGATATTCTAAATTACAGTTGGTCACCTGCTTATAGTATCTTAATTTTCTTTTTTCCTCTAAATCTTTATCACACCACAATTTCTCCTTAAACTTAGACGCAATAATATTTTTAATATTATCATTATTATGCAAAATTGTCTCTTCCTTTATTCCCAATGATTTAGCCAAGACTTGACATCTTTAAACCATCCCCACTTGAATTGCAAGTGGTTTTGGCTAGAGTTTGAAGAAATTTTGGGAAGCCTCTGGTCTTCCATGTTGTTTATCTTATTCGTGTGCATTAGGTACCTAGTCATAGTCATGCTCTCATTGGGAGAAAGGATGGCTTCTATGAGGAGAATAGAATAGAGTGTATTTCCTTTAATTTTGACATTATAAATTATATAAAATTAGTTTGGTACTCCATCCCCAAACTTCACATCCATATAATAATTTATTATTTTGAAAATGTCAATAAGTTTACTTTTTAAAATAAACTAAAATCTTTAAGAACAAAATTTTGTGATAAAAATTCTTATCAATTAAATAAAATTATAATTTGCAAATTCCTATTAAATTTATACATATTTTTTTGCTAAATAAAATTTGAATTTATACACTTATTAATTTACTCATTTCTACTTTCATTCCCCTACAAAAAAATTTGAGTTGTTAATTTACTCATTTCTACTTTCATTTCCATACAATAAAATGTGAGTTGTTAACTTCGATTAGTACAAAAAAAAAATTGGTTCAAGTTGAAAACAAGATTCCAAATTGTTATTTCAAAGGTCTTAATCCACTACACAAATTCTAAAATTGAAGCAACAAGTAAAAACAAAGTTTCAAATTATTATTTCAAAGTTGTGGACAAAATAATTGTTCATTGATAAGGACATTTTTTTTAAATAACAATTTTTTTTAGGGATGAAAATTATTTAAAATGGAGCATTTTCTTATCATGTTTTAAGTAGAAAAATGGATAGAGATGTATGTTACAAAAACTTCTGGATTAAAACAGTAAGGCATGAAATTACAGAGCCTCATAAAAATAAATATAAATTCATTCTAATCTACTTCTTTAATTATTGCTACTTAGTTTAGAATCTTCTTTCTTGATATTCATCTACCAACATAATAATTGACAGTTTAGCAGCATACTAACAACATACTAACATCAATATATAATTAACAACAGTATAATAATTAACAACAATATAATAATTAACAGTAATATAATGATAACAGCAAGCAGAAAATGCATAAGGTATTTACCTCAACCTGAAGCTTAGTTGTTTTATCCCTTTGTTGGTTGATGATGTTGATCCTGCCCAAACTGAGTAATAACGTCCCATCCAACTAGGAACATCCTCTCCAGCTCCCGAGCTCCAGGAATCATTGCGGTTTCCTGACCCCCGAGCCCAAAATTCCCAGCAACAACTATGCCCCTGTGAGAGTCCTCAAGAAAAAAAATTCGCTCCCACTCTTTCTTTCCTTTCTTCCTCCTTCTTCCCCCAAATTTTCTTACCTTCCCAAAAACCAAAAGATCCCCTTCCCCAAGTTCTCCCCTTCCCTTATCCTCCTCTCTCGAATCCCACCACCTCCTTACATTTCTCCAACCGCCTTATCTCCCATTAATTCCTCAACCACCTTATCCCTCCCATTAATTACTTAAACTACCCATTTTAATAATATTATAATAAAGTCTCCAAAAAATTATTTTAATAATTAATTAAATTAATATTAATCATTCATGATAATTACATAGTTAATTAGGGTTGTTACAAAAACCATGTGGAGTTTTTATGTGTTGATCATAATTCTATATGTCAAAGTTTCAAAGAATTAATTCCTTCATGACAAGCAATATCTACCTTACTACAAAGCATTGAATTCTATAGTGAGCAGTGTATAGGCCATCGAATGTGAAAGCAATTTAGATCCATTCTACAACTAGTAATGTATAGGCCGTCAGATATGAAAGCAATTTAGATCCCAGTACCTATATACCACCCACCTCCATGTCTCAAAGATTTTAATGTTCTTTGAAGCAACCCAAAACCTTAAAAAATCCTAAAATATGATTTTTTGCTTTGCCAATTTCAATAATAATGAA
Organism: Picea engelmannii; assembly: GCA_009831015.1. Classification (NCBI taxonomy): domain Eukaryota; kingdom Viridiplantae; phylum Streptophyta; class Pinopsida; order Pinales; family Pinaceae; genus Picea; species Picea engelmannii. The sequence continues at coordinate 158,864 of ML787572.1, forward strand.
TTTACCATAACTGTTTTGGATAAGTCATATACACTACCCAATTCTTCCTCTTTTATAAACTTGTACTACCATCTGTGTGCCATGTTTCACATTATTATTCAGTGTCCTCATTCTTATGGAGTAAATCCATTGCACTATTGCTCCATTCTTATAGAGTGAATCCATTTCATTATTTCTCCCCGTCATTACTTTTCGAGTGTCATCTCAAAAACTATTTTTATTTGTATGATCACTATGGATCTCAAAGAGACACATTCCTATATTTGGCTTTAGAATAGGATTTGACAATCGTCATGCTTAGTGATAGCTTTAGAATATTTCATTTCAATATTTTATTACTCTAGAGAAATGGCTTTAGAATATAAGCGCCCCACATCAATGATGGAGAAGAGAATGGAAAAGATTTAAAAAATAAAAGACGAGATAATTTAAGGAGCCATAACATAGAAGTGTTATTGGGATAGTTTATGAAGTGGATGGGACGTAGCAAGAAATTCAGAGGCCATAACATAGAAGAGTTTTAAGGATAGTTTGGGAAGTGGATGGTTAGTTGATAGAAATTGAAAGACATGGTCTGTAAAAACATTACAATTAGAGGAGTACATTTTGTATTGGTTCATGGAGCATGGTGTTGGTATAAGATTGTGGAGATTTTTGAGAAAGATGGTCATAAGGTGTCAACCATCGATCTCATGAGTGTTGTGATGCACGATCATTTCACCTCCAAAATCAACCCTGTTGATTTGACCTAGGGATCTTTACATTAATTAAGAGAGTGGGTTCCCTAAACTTCAAATTAGTGTAATTTCTCATATTTTAGTTGGATTCTAGAAGGATATGGTTTTTTTTCCCCTATTTGAGGTGTAAAAGATTAATTGAGTAATTATTTGATTTTAGTTAGATTATCCTAACTATGGAGGATCTGATTCAATTTTATCCTTATCAATTGTAAAGTATGAGAATGCTATTATGGTTGTTAGTTGCACAATCCTAGGGATTTTTTGATGGTTTGGAAGTTGACCGTCCATGATAAAAATTGTAAGTCTTTGGGAAATTAGAAAAAAGTGTGTAGACATAGAGTGAGAAAGGGGAATTGAATGTGTAAGAGCCCGAGTGTGGACAATAGGCCAATTAGAGGCCAACTGAATGTAAATCAGGCCAAAAAGGTGAGGAGGCCTTATGTAAATTATGTACAATGACTCATTAAAAAAATTCATCTGGTTATTAATTTTTTTGTATCAATGTGGAGATTGCATACTCCTTTTTATTTATGCATCCTTTGTAGGATATCAAAGTCCATATTGGACTCTCACAAAGTGTTTTTTGTAGGATTGTGTGTAGGAAGAGCCTAGTGTTACAGGTTGACTGCACAACAGAAGCTACGATAGTCATTGATCATTGATCACTAGAAGGATCACCGATCCAAATTGCATCAACCTATACCATGAAGGAAGGATCATTTATAACCGTATGATCGCCCCACAATTAAGTCTTAACCATTAGATCAGAGTTGGAAGTAATCTATAGAAGTCTCAATAGTCTGGTGACAAGAACATATATGACCATCAAATCCAGAGTCAGATCGACGGACGATAGTGTATCGGGAGTTAGAAGACATGAGAAAGTTAATGGAGAATTGTGGTCATTCGATCCATATCCAAATCAATGGTTCTCATTAGGGTGGACGAGATCAACGACTTAGATTAGATTTGGGACAAGCCACCAGATCAATAGTTTTCATTATAGCAGATCTCGGACATCATAGGTTATGAGGTGTTGAGGGCGTAAAATTTCTGAGATTCCGATGATGACAAATGTCACACTGACGTAAGGAACTCCACACAGGAAGTGTGTAAGGTAGCTAGAGAGGTAGTGGGGGGGCCCAGAGGGCCCATAGTGATAATAGTGGAGGTCATTCAATGTAAGGTGGACTAGGTCCACTATATTATTAAATAAGGCCCACTATGGTAGTTAGATATAATAAATGGGTAATTAGATATAATAAATATAAGAGGACTTCTTAGAAGGTTCTACTTCTAGAAGATTCCTCCTCTAGAATGTTCTTAGGTGATGGTAGCACTATATAAAGGGGTTCAAGCAATGTAATGAGACATGAAGATAAGTATTGTATTTGGATTTGAAGCTCAATAGGAGGAATCCCCCTCGAAGAGGCAAGTGAACAGGAGAGGATCCCTTCCATAATAGGATCCATTGTATGGTGTTGCCCTACCTCAAGGGTTTGATATAATAAAGTTGTGTTTTTCTATATTGTTATTCTATATATATTTTGGTTCTTTTGTATTCAATATTTTGGATCTTAACAAGTGGTATCAGAGCACTTTCCTTGGGCAGACATTGTGGACAAATATTTTTTTATTTTTGCAGATTTTTTTTTCAGAGAAGAAAAAAGAGGGCCGGGACATTCCAGAACTTTTTGGTATATTTTTGTGCCAAATTTGTAGATACAGGTTGTATATATGATTTCCTCTCAGAAAAACACCCAAGTTAAAAAAAAATATCGTCTGAAACGGAGTCCGGGAAGTCAAGATATTGAAGTTTTAAAATCTGCAAATTTTCAGGATTTTTTCCGCGGATGGCGGCGAGAAATTTTTTATTTTTGTAGCATATGGAGGCCGAATTTGCCAAAATAAATTAAAGATCTGATTTCCTATCACAATTTCACCCAATTTAAAAAAAAAAAATCATCCAAAACGGAGTCCGGGAAGTGAAGTTATGAGCATTTTAACTTCAACAGTATTTTAGGGTTTTTCCAGAAAAAACCGCGATTTTCTGCCGAAACTTATTGGGTCTATTTTTTGGGTTTTTTTGTGACGACTGCAAAACCGAGGAGTTCATAGGATGTTCATATGGCTATTTCTTCTCAAAACCTGAAAGAAATTTTTGAATCATTCAAAGCCCAATTGTTTCACATATTGGATGACAGATTGGATGCATTTGTACATGGCCTCACAGACAGCCTCAATGATAGTTTTCATAGTATTCAAGATTCATTGAATAACATGCAGGAGAGATTTCTTATGGAGGGTCTCAGGGATGAATATAATCAAGAAATATATTCTTGGTATGATTTTGAGGCAGATTGTGATGATCGGTATATGTATAGTTGTCATTTTTGGGATGACAATCACTTTCATATTTTATTTGATGACTCTACTCCACCTTTTGTAGAGAACATCAATGTCCCACATCAGGAGCTAGTTACCAGCGTTCAGTCTACATATTCTACAGTAGTATTATTCATTCTAGATTCTGCTATGACCCTTTTCCACTATGTGGATGGATCTTCTTATTTGGATCCACATGATAGGTATCAGTCTTTGCAGCATCATTTGGAGTTGGTTATTGGGTTCCAAAATCTTCCACGGGGAGTTTACATGAGCACTTGGACATGGGACTCGGGCTTACAATGGTGGTTGGACTACTTCAACATGGTGGATTTTCTTTCTACATGGGACCTTGGTTCTTCAGTCTTCTTCAGCATTATGGTCCACAATTATCCATGGGACACTGGTATATGGTTGTACATCAAGTGTTGAGGAAAATGCTTTCATAAGGGGGATGGAATGTAAGTTAGCTAGAGAGGTAGTGGGGAGGCCTAGAGGGCCCATAGTGATAATAGTGGAGTTCATTCAATGTAAGGTGGACTAGGTCCACTATATTATTAAATAAGGTCCACTATGGTAGTTAGATATAATAAATGGGTAATTAGATATAATAAATATAAGAGGACTTCTTAGAAGGTTCTACTTCTAGAATATTACTCCTCTAGAATGTTATTAGGTGATGGTAGCACTATATAAAGGGGTTCAAGCAATGTAATGAGACATGAAGAGAAGTATTGTATTTGGAGTTGAAGCTCAATAGGAGGAAGCCCCCTCGAAGAGGCAAGTGAACAAGAGAGGATCCCTTCCATAATAGGATCCATTGTATGGTGTTGCCCTACCTCAAGGGTTTGATATAATAAAGTTGTGTTTTTCTATATTGTTCTTCTATATCTGTTGTGGTTCTTTTGTATTCAGTCTTTTGGATCTTAACAAAGTGACACGTGGAAACCAGGTCCCATGATACATGGTTTAGGTGGAAATCCTTTGAATGCAGATTGACAACAAATATTAAATCTTTAGTCTGTAAATCGATGATCCTCGTCGAGATTGAGATACGTCAGGATGAAGTCAGAGTCCATTCAAGGGACGACACTTTGAAGAAAGTTTTTGGACCTATCAAATTTTCATGGTGGCCCACATCATGAATTGAAATATAATCAATAATCCTTACTGGATCCGCGTTTCGGATCGATAGTGATCCATCATTGAACAATATCATAGTGGAAGAGATTGTGATCATTGATCACCAGCGGGATCAATAGTCTAGATCATTGTAGATCGTCACCTTCAGGAGTTTTGTGTTGTTGAGAAGGGCATGAACTCTCGACATCCTGAGACTTCTATACGTGGTAGTGATCCATTAAAGAGTATACATTGACGATCCAGATTGATCACGTACCTCTGTGCTTAATCCCATGGTTATGAGCATTGGTCATATGAAGATAAAGAAGCTTAGCATCGAGGGATTCAATGGCGTCAAAGGAGACAATTAGACAATGGTTTCATGTTGTGGTCTCATGGAGAAGTAATGTATTGGGTGCATTGTTAAAGGAGCCTGTGATGAAGATTAGAACAATAGAAATGAGGTGTTGGTAAGGAGATGGGAACCTGTGAGAGAAAATTAAGTCCCTATGAACTTCAAAAGGTGTGAGATGAGTTTCTAAGGCGAGAAACAAAGTACTCTAGACTTTTTACATAGAAGGAATTGGGCACATATAAAGAATTAGAGAGAAACTCGAGTATTGAAGTTGCATCAGATTTTACTTATGACTCTTCACCTGTGAGACACTGACCTAGTGGGTCACTGTCATGCTGGTACAAATATGATTGTCGTTGATTCCATCAATTTATTTGAGGAATATAATCATCCTCTCATGCATTTCCTTGCCAAACTCCCATAGATAGAAAAGGTCCTTGTATTTCCTGTTATACATTCATACTATATGGTTAAATCTATTTTAATGTTTTCAATGATCATTTATGTAGTTAGAGGAGATTACTTGAACATCTTATTTGCAGCCCTTTGGCCGTTTCACTGAAAAATCATAGGGTGCCTATCCAGATCAATCGGGAGAGACAAATGTAATTTATGCCTTTTAAGGATGAAGGTTTTCTTCTAAATTTATTTCCTATACAATTTTCAGTGAAAGTTCGAATCTCAGCAAGTTCTAAGGCACTGAAACAACCTAGCTATTGACCAAGAATAGACCTCTCAATTATGCTTTTTAGTTTGACTATTTTTTTTTATAAAGTTGCTAAAAGCTAAGTATGATTTAAGATATATTTGTAATATTTATTTTCTTCTTTATACTGGTTACATATATGGTAAAATAAGCTACAAATATATTGATGGCTTTGATTTTCTATAATAGGATTATTGATTTTTAAATAATAAACTATCTTTATCAAGCCTTTCTATTTTGCTAAAAATATTTCTGGATAAAAACTGTGCTACTATCTAGAATGTTTTTTTAGCATTATGACAAAGTGTGCATACCTTTTTTTAAATTCTCAATTTCATTATTACATCATTTTTATTTATTTTTAATTATATGTTGACCATGATTGTTAAAGTCTATTAATCTAAAAAAAAAAAAAAAAAACTTGAAAAAACAAGGAAATAATTTGGTTTGTTTTAAAATATATTTTTGTGTTTGAAAAGATTGAGTAAAAGATTTCTTAGATCTTTATAGTTTTGATGAGTTAAAAGGTTGAAAAGGTGAATAATATGACAAATATTTTGAAATTAACATCTATTGTGAGCCTAGGCTAGATATTTTAAAGAAACAATTTTTCATCATCCACCTTCTTACTATCACAAAGATAACAAATTAGTTCATGAAGTGTAATTTTAAGATTTGTTCAAAACCTTGTTTTATTGTGGAACCTTAATTTTTATTTTAACAAAGTTAATTTTATTCTATATACTAATTATAACAAAAAAAAATGCTTTTAATTTTTTATATTAAGATTAATGACCTCTCTATGAAGTCTTTTTTTTTTCTATTTTTTTTTTAATTACATTGGTTTTTTCTTTATATTAATTATAAAAAAAAAACTTTTATTTTTCTTTATTTTTCTATTTTTTTTTTTAACTAGATTGGTTTTTTCTTTATATTAATTATAAAAAAAAATACTTTTATTTTTTTTTAGGTTAATGACCTCTTTAATAGTATGAATACATTTGAATGTTGTTGGATGGACTTTACTTTAATAAGTATTCCCTTATATTTTAATAATTAATATATGTATATCCATTTAACTTAAAATGATATTTATTAAACATTTTTATTAAATATTAATTATAATAAAAAAATATTTTTAATCTTTTATATAAGGTTAATGATCTCTTTAATAGTATTTATATATTTAAAATCTTTTTGTGTATTCTATTTTAATAATTAGTCCCTTATATTGTAATAGTTAGCATGGATTGATTTTAATTTAAAATGAAATTTATTAAATATTTTTAAAAAATAAAAATAAAAAGTATAAATTTATAAATATTAAGATAAAAAGTATATTATTTTTTTTTAATAATGATGATAATGATTATTAAGGTTTACTAAAAATAATTTTAATTTGTCAAACTTTTTTAAAAATATGAAGAACTACTCCAGGAGAGCGCTATGGGGTTGTTCTAAGAGTTTATGTCAAAACTACTAAAGACAAGTGTTGCATGGCAGCGTAGTCCCTGTCAGGTTGGAATGGGAATAAATGCACTGCTACAGCAGGACCGAGTACAGACACGTGGGAAGCAGGTTGAAGTACATGTGGTATTCATGCAGAGGATGACTTTGTGGCATCGTGTCACTAGCTAGCCACAAGACATTGGTTTGTAGATGATCCCCAAGGTTAATATGTGAATGAGTCAGTTTTTCCTGGGGTGTGTATAGTTCAAACATGGGACTTAGAAAATTTATGTCTAAATGACTTGCAATAAAGGTTCCTAGGAAAAAGGACCAGGAGTCATACACATTAAATATTCAAATATAATAAACACAATTTTTTGACATCCAGCATAGTTGAAGGACAAAAAAATAGCATTTCTGAATCAGTTTTCTTTGAAATTTATCAAATATTAATTATGTCTTGCAACAAAGGTTCCTAAAAAAATGGACCAGGAAACACACACATTAAACATTCAAATATAATAAACATAATTTCTTGACATCCAACATAGTTCAAGGAAAAACAATTTAGCATTCCTCAATTAGTCTTCTTTGAAATTTATCAAAAATTAATAATGTTTGTTACATATTTCTAGAATCTGTTCCATATTTCTGGAAATTTAAATGTGTTTGTCATATAGACTAGGATTGGGGCTCTCGTGGACCATAAAATAAAGAAGTACAAGAATTAGGACTGTAGAAAGAAGAAGTGCGCGACGATAGAGAGGAAGACCTGAAAAGAAGAAATTGGAAGTTACGAGTCTTTGGTTAGATATTTCTATTTAAAGAGGTAGAATAACTGGATTGATAAAGAAAACAAGATGACATCAGTATAGACTTACTATGAAGCCAATGCGTTTTTGTTGTTGTCATCGACAGATGCTGGAATCATGCCAACCGATTGTTTCCCTTCGCCGATGAGCTTGTCTATTCTTCGTTGGAACCATTCTTCAATGTAGCTTCTCATGGGGGCCACGTTAATTTCATCCTGGATTTCTATGTCGAAAAGCTTGTTTCCTAATTTTCTTATATCCATAGAAATACTATGAAAAGCCTATTCAATTTCTTCATTGTGTGTTGAATTGTCCAGTAGCCAGTTCTCGAGCTCATCTACATGATATTCAAGGATGCCATACAACTTTTCTAAAGACAACCCCTTTAAAATATCAAGTTAATCGAAGGCTTATTTGGTCATTGACAAGGATTTGAGGATTAAGTTTGGGTCTTGAACCTCGTTGGTACTTCCGGCTAAGTTTATTTAGGTCAGGTTTATGAATAATTCTTCCTTTTTAATATGGTTTGTTCACATGATTCGACAATGAGCTACAGGTTTCTAACTTTCTTTTTCCAGCATGCTTTTAATTGTTTGATCCGCTTTGGGGAGGGGAGATCCTCTTGTATTATTTTCAAATCCGAGCTATTGATGGCATGGTTGACAAAAGGGGTCAGCATCTGTTCATAGAAATGTTGATCATTTTTTAAATTTGTCTGCAAATGTTTGTGCAAATCATTTTCCCTCTTTCAAAAGGAAGCTATATTTTGTGATGTTTCCTAGGCTTTAGTAACTAGCTGCATTCTTTTCTTGATGTTACTCTCTACAAGGGCTCTACACGATGCAAGGAGGCTGGAGGATCCTTTTAACTTGGTTGCAGGGGTAGCAGGCACGATTTTTTCCAAAGGACTAGAAAACTCTGGGGTAGAAATGAAAGCCTCCTCCAATTCCTTGATGCGATCATTCAGTCTCACATTCTCGACTTCAAGTCCTCCAATGGAGTCATCAAGAGAATCACTAGTTATGCGGTGAAATAGGGAGATTTGGGATGGCTGTATTTTCCTAAATTTAATCTATGTATGAGATTTTTCTTTCTTATTTGTTACATCTCTCTTTTCAATGACCATATTTTTAGATTGTCTATCAAAAATAGCGCTTTGGAATACGAAGGATTCATCTTCATAAAAAATGTCAGTCTCAACTATTTCCATTGTGAAACTATGGTGCATCACATCTGTAGACGGGTCAACTTTGTGCATGTGCTCAATTTCAAGTTGCATCTTCTCACTTTCAATCCGAGGTTCATCTACCTACCCTACAATGGTTTTTCTCTTCTTCTTCAGGGGAAATTTGTGAGAACTATCAATTTTTTTGCGAGGAGGGTTCTTATCCCCTCCTCCATTTAAATATTTATGGGTTGCTTTCTTAATGGGGTGGGTCGTTGAATCGATGCTCCATGATTTCGTGCTCTTGGGAGTGCTAGTGGGGGACTTGACACTCTTCTCACCAGATACTTTTCCTTGTATTTTGTACAATTCATTCGTACTTTGCAATGTCTCTACGTCACAATCGTCAGAAGTAGGAGTGTTTTCGTCACTGTCCTTGTCTTTGGTCAAGCGTCTATGGATAAAAGAGCTTCTAAAGCCAACTGATAGTAAATGTTCTCAAAAAATCCCATTAGGGTCGAACCCTTTTATCCTTTCAGCATATGTTAGGTTCAAGTTCTTGAAATGGCCTATGAATTCGTCAATCTTGTTGATGTTTCTGCACACGAAGTCCCCGACTTTCTAGGGCAGAGGAATGAACTACTTTTTTTTTTCTTTTCATGGAAAAAATGAAACCAGTGGTTGTATTTCCTTGTTATTTCTATAACAAAAATCTTGTCTGTGATGTGGCATGGAAGAAAAGAAGGATTTTCCTTGGAGACAAAGAACATTAGTACACTGTGATTTTCCTTTTGTTCAAGTGTCCCCTTCTTGTTCAAAAACTTGGTTGCCTGGACAAACATCTGGGGAGCATCCTTTCCTAACAATAAATCTTTGAAAACTAAGACAAAGTCATTAAAAACCTCATAAAAACAATGGGAGGCCTTGTGCCTCCATAAGGCCCGGTACCAGAATGTCACTAGATCGAATTCACAGTTTATTTTCTTGGAAAGAGACGGTTTTGGAAACAGACAACAATGCACTATTGCAAAAATCAAGTAGGATGACATATAAAATTTATTGGATTCTTTGAATCGTGATAGCTGGGAACATATTTCAATGGAAATTAGCTTCCCCCAATCGAAAATGAATTGTTCCTTGACTGTGAAGTACAAAATATAAATAACTATATGGGAAATGTTTGTCATGGATTCTTGTCTCGTTATTCTTGTAAATAGCCAAGCAATTTCCCAGAATGGATTTCTAAATGAACTTACCTGGAACTTTTTGATATCTTCAGGAAATGTTGTTGGGTCTTCGAGGAACTCAACTAAGATGTCTAATGCGTTATCATGTTTTTCTAGGAACTGCTTGCAGTCTTTTCCTCTGAAGGCCAATGTTGGCTCCGATAATCTTATAATCCTATGGAAGACCTAAGGTGACAAAGAAATAGGAGAATGGTCATGAAGTAAGATAATTCTTTGGCTTGAAATATATTTTTTTGGTGCACCAAGAGACTACCTCCTTACAGTCAAAAAAATCATGGACGCAGCTTGCACGAGCAATTCCATAGGTCCAAATCACTTTGTTCTGGGCGGAATGGGATGAATAGTAAGAGTATGCCCTAGACCACTAGAAGTTCTGGTCTTGACATCCGAAGATATTCATCGTATCCCCAAAAACTTGTTTTTGACCTGCTGCCATAAGTTTCCAAGAATGTTTGTTTGCTCCAAATGATCTTTGAATTGAAGAGTTGGAAGGGATAATATAATGTTGTGTAAATCTTGGTCCAATGCATGTGAATGGGAGATATCCTCGAGACTTTTGCTCATTAATGACAATTTCAACAGTTGTTGCATGATGCAATGTTCGCATTAAAGACAAGTAATTGTATACATAGAAGTGCGAACATGGAGGATATGGCAATGAGAAATTAAGCATTGGAGATTTCCTGAACGGGCCAATGCGACGACCTATGTTTGAGATGAAAAATCAGAAGGGAAAATATAACTCTTCGCAGATCTTGGTTTAATGTGTATTAATGGGATATCTCCTCAAGCATTTCTCTCATTAATGACAATGTTGACAGTTCCTACATGGTGATTTGCTAGCATCAAAGGTTACTAATTTCATATTAAGAAATAAGTACGAAGGTCGCAGGGACGGGAAAGAGCAATTAAGGAGTGTCTAATTATCAAAAGCGGTCGGGCAGGCTTAAAAATAGGGTTACAAGGTACAACCATTGGAGGTGAGGGCGCGAAGGTCAAATTGTATGTCTCGGAAATTTTTGAGTGCAATATGCATAACATTGAAGAAGGAATGATAGGACAGTTCAGAGGGAAATTTGTATATCATGGAAATTCAGGTAATGTTTGCAGGACACGAAACAATGGAGGTGCAAATGTGAGCCCACTTATCTAGGAACCTGCAATCGAAAAAGTGGCTCAAGTATGGAATAGAGAAATGGTTGGGTGGATTCATTTTCGCTAATATATTGAAACTTGTAATATATATCCCATTGTGTGGAAATATATTTTCTGCATGTCTCTAGGCAGAAAAGAGAAAATAAGAGAAGATAAATAAATTTAAATTCGAGGAATCAAGCTTCATTTAAATTTCACTGTCTCGTTGATGATTTTGATTTTTAATGGCGGTCTATACGGTTGTTGCATGATGAACTATTAGCATTGACCCTTGGTCAGGCAGAGTAAACAGTGACTAAGAATTGGAGATTTAGTGAACCCTCCAACCTGAGGAACCGTGAAAGAGATTCCATGAAATGGGAAAGTATGGAAAGTCATCAGACAGGCTTCAGAATTAGGGTGACAATGGTTCCCCAGGAGACGTGACTTCTCGAGGGTCAAATTTTATGTCTCGAAACTTGAATTAAAAATGTGTACCATGGAAGAGGGGATGATATGGGAGTTTGGCAGTCAATTTGTATATGAAAGACCCTTTTTCTCATTAATGACATGTTTAAGGTTAATGCATGACGAAGTGCTAGCATTAAAGCTTTCCAATTGCATTTCCAGAGAGAAATAGGAAGGTGGCGGGGACAAGGAAAAACAAGTAAGAAATGGTTAATTATCGAAAGCGATTGGTGATGCTTTGAAATAGGGCTACAAGATACAACCAGCAGAGATGAGGGACCAAGTTTCAAATTGTATCTCTCGAGATTGTTGACCGCAAAACGTGTAACATGGAAGAGGGCATGATGATGCATTCATGCGGAAAAATTGTATATCGTGGAACTGCGGGTATTGTTTGCTAGTCATGGAACATTGGAAACAAAATCCTAAGCCTGTCAGCCCGGGAACTCGCAATCGAAAAGTGTCTAAGTATGAAATAGGAAAGTAGTGGGGTGGACTCGATACACAGTAAATGTACAATGTCATGGAGATACAACCAACTTGGGGCTAAGTATTGAAATGAACGGTGGACGGTTGGGCTCGTGACGGGGCATTCCAGTGGACAAATTGTATATCATGGAACTCCGGGCACTGTTTGCAAGTCGCGGAAGATTCGAAAAGAAAAATTTAGGCTGTCAATCCGGGAACCTGCAATCGAAAAAGTGTCCAAGTATGGAATAGGGAAACACTTGCTTGGACTTGTTTTTGCTAATATATTGAAATTTGTAATAGCTTTTCCATTACCTGGAAAGATCTTCTTTGCATGTTTCTAGACAAGCTCTGTAGGGATGGTTAATTAATGCCAATATTTTTGAACCCCTGGTGAGTTCTCACTAGTAAAAGCATAAATTGCAAATCATGAAAGTTATTTGGCTTCAAGATGTATATGACAGAATAGGGGACATAAGTGTTGGACACCGCAAACTTGAGACCCGGTGGTCAGATAATTGGCTAAGTATTGGCTAAGAGAAATTTTTTATATTTATTCCAATAGTATTCATATTAATATATATTAATAGATTATTTCTAGTTCAAATGTAAATCATCTTCCTATTTTCATGATGTTGTTCGGTTCACAAAATTTTGTTGAAACTAATAAGAAATACAAAGAAAGAAAAAAATAAAAAAAAATTAAATATATATATATATATATATATATATATATAGATAGATAGATAGATAGATAGATAGATAGATAGATAGATAGATATGACGCAACATTTTTTGTATATGCACGGATATTATCAAATAGAAGAAGATGCAATATGTGCAAAATAATGAACATGAACATGACGACAACACTTGAGTTGCCTTGTTGTAATAGTCATTAATTCATTCTATTTACGGTACCCCGAAAAATGAAAGCAGGATGGGTCCTCCCATTTCTTTCTTTAAGTATAGGGCGGGTGCCACATACGTATGGCCTATGACAAATTATTCTTCCATGTAAAATGTAAAGAAGGAACAAAGTAGTCTTTATTTAACTCGAAGTGTTGGGCAGCAAAAAGAAAATCTTGTCATCCATGTTTAACGACACATAAAAAAAGTTACAAAATAAAATAAAAGGCAATACCAGAGATTGGAAAACACCATGAAAATATATATATATATATATATATTATATATTCAAATAAGTTGGGTTACAAAATACAACTGAGATTATTTGCCACAATGACTGCCATTTGGGAAGTCGTTGACCAAAAAAAAAACAAATATGTACAATAATGAATCTTGTGGATGACATTTTATAGATTTCAACTTGATGATCAAATGCTTGATTCGTAAAAAACAATGAGTTGAATATCAATTTCAGGTCTTGGACTTCATTGGTGCTGCCAAATAGATCTATCCCATCTTTTTGAATAGCTTGTCTCTTCTAGATATGGCCTGCTTGCATTAGTTGGCTATTCAACATTCCATACTTTGTTAAGTGTTAATTTCCCTATGTCGTCAAAAAATTGGGGGTTAAGGTGCCTTCCTTGAAATGTTCCTGATCATTGACATCCAAGACAACTTAGAAATGTGATTCAGGCCCAATTCAAAGATGAGGGAGTAGTTTTATGTGACGTCGTCTTTGGGGGAAACAAATCATGTAAGGCAACAAAATTTGAGACAAAAAAAAAATCAAGTATGTTGTGACTGTTATTCTCCCTGTATTTGATCCTCTGTTTGGTTGAAAATCCTTCCTGAAGATTTGTATGTTGAACTTCTTTGTTTTATTATTATAAATTGGAAGGGACATCCAAGACAACTACAAAATGTTCCACTACTGAAGTACATAGCTTCTTCCAGTAGCACAGATCTGGCAAGTGTATCAAATGTTGCAGATCACATCAGAATATATCTTTCATCATAGGGGTGGTAGACATGGTGGCCCACAAAATGGTCTAGAATGTTTGGAAGTGACGCCAAATATTACTCCATGCCCAAATACACTCAGAAGGAAATTATAATATTGGATACCCACGAACGTGAGAAACTATATGTGCATTTTAATCAACATTCTAAAATTACAGAATGTTTTATGCCAAAGTTGTAACAGAATTGACAGACAACCATTTTCTATGTCAAAGAGTGTTGAATGACCTATGGATGTAGTAACAAACTTGACATACAATCAACTTTCAATCATTACTGATACTAATTTCAAGTGTAAGAATTCATGATCCTAGGTTCCTGGTAGTTTCACCTTGGGCATCCACATTGGCGGCGACCTCGGGCTCCAGATAGCTTCGGCTTCAGATATTGAAATCGGCGGTGGCAATGGAAATAGTGCTTTGACTATAGTGTGACAATGCGATGAAAAAGCAAGGTTGTCATTGTCAAAGAACCTAAACTATAGGACTTTCAGACCTACAAAGAACATCGACTTTAGTGTTTCTTTCTCACGACAACTACAATGTTGCTTTGAGTCCATAAATCTTTGTTTGTTGGGTGTCATGTGTGATAATGACCTTGACATTAGGCACATGCCAAACATTTATTATCTGACATTGCAATGTTAATGCAATTTCCATAGTGGACGATGTCTCAATTGCATTGGCACAAACAATATTAATTGTGTGATTAATTAACATCCTTGAAGGACGTGAATCCCAAACAACGCTTAACAATTTTTGAACAACCGTGTATTCAAAAAATGAATTGTTATGTATTTTAAAAAATAAAAAATTGTATGTTTCGAACATTTTTTTTTTTCAAATATTGCATCAACTGCAACAAAAGAAATTCATTTTCCTTATCCAAAGCAAGGGAAACAACAACAAGATTGACATTAGGTGGAAACAACTCTAGAATACACCACTACATTAAGGGTTCTTCTAAATAATGAAATAAAATGATTAAATGAAGGTGGTAGTAAAAGGTGACTTTCAGAAACCAAATCATTACCTGAACACATGAAACTTCTTGCAGAAGGTGGTAGTATAAATTAATCCTTAGAAAGTGTTGTAAAGTCCATAATCCATAATTCCTTCCCATTAAATTTTTCCATTTACATGTCGATGCAGGGATTAGAAAGTTTTTAGAGCATCGTTCTCTGGTTATATACCCATCTTCAAGTAGGAGGGGAATATTAATGCAAAGAGGGGAAATCTCATCGACCCAGATGCAATCATATGAATAGGAATAGTAAAAACAAAATGTGCAGTAGTGATAGAAAGTTGATTGTATGTGGAGTCTATAACTGCATCCAGAGGACATTGAAAAAAATTTAACAAAGAATATGGCTTTTTGTCAAGTTTGTTACCACACACAGAAGTAGCTCAACAAACTTTGAAATAGAAACTTCTATAATTTTAGGATGTCATTTTAACCACCCATACAGTTTCTCATACTCGCGACAATCCAAATTTATAATTTCCTTCTAAGTATATTCTCGAATGGATTAATATTTTACACCATTTTTGAATATTACAGACCATTTTGCAAGCCACAATAAGTGCGACTCCTCTGACGGAAGACAAATTCTTATGTGCTCTGTAGAATTTGATACACTTGCCAAATTTGTGTTGTTGGAAGAAACTATATACTTCAACGAAGGAGAATTTTGTAGGTGACCTAAAAATCCCTTCAGCCTCCCAGTAAGAAAAAAACTAAGATCAACAAACAAATCTCCAGGTAGTCCTTTCAACCAACCAAAGCATCGAATATAGGGAGAACACCAATCAGAAGATACTTGCTTTTTTTTTCCCTACCTGAGTTTTTGTTGGCTAATAGAGTTTTTTTTCTGCTCAAAGATGACGTCACATAAAGCCATTCTCTCATCTTTCAATTGGGCCTCAATGGAAACTCTAATTTTTCTTACATTTCCATGACCAAGAACATTACAACGAAGACACCTTAAAGCCCAACTCTTTGATGATAGAGAGAAATGGGAATAAGTATTTAAAATCAACGTGGGAGGATGACAGTATAATCTTCCATAGATTTTGGTTCAATTCGTCTTAATGGAAAATGCCCTCGATATTTTCTCTTATCAATGCCAATATTTTCAAATATTTGCGTTGAATAGTCACTAATAGCACGTACTAACATTCCCATATCTAAGCAGATTCTCAAATATGACAACCTGCAACATATGCATAGTATTTAAGAGGGACATGACCTCAAAATATCTGTGGATGAAACATTCATGGATGGCAGCATGGTAGTACAATATTGCACTATAACTATGATGGTGCCTTTAAAAAACTAAAATAGCCAACACTTTTTGCAAATTCAAAATGCATGCAAAAAAAATTATCAAATCCCATAATATTCGCTTCTTTATGCATTTTAATGGGAGATGTCCTCGAGATTTCCTCTTATTAAAGCCAATATTTTCGAACCTATCTAGTCGATTGTCACTTTTAAAAGAATAATTAATGTGCATTGGGAAGGGCGGAAGGTGGTGGGGATGGAGGGGAGAGAAAAAATGCTTTTAAACTTTTCTGAACCCGGGAGCACGTGAACCCGCGAAAATTTGAAGACTCAAATAAGTATGGAAAGGCAGGTTGGACAAACGAAGTCATCATAGATAGAGGCAGGGTTGTGAATTTGAAGATTCTAGGGTCAAATTGTAGAGCGCGAAAGTTTTGGGTGCAATATGTATACCCTGAACATGGGTTACCAGAGTTCGATAGCACCTATCTGCGAACTCACATTCATAAAATTGGCTAATGGCGGTCGGTTGGACTCGTGATGTGAATATATAGATGGATATGATGATTTTTCAGTTCTCCACACTAGGAACCCACGAGCACAGAAACGTGACAAAGTATAGAACCAGAAACGCATAATAGGGGGTAAGAACAAAAGGGAAAAACAGGCAAGTTTAGAAGAAATTGGATAAATATGCAAATGAATGGTGGTCGGTCAGACTCGTGATGTGAATATATAGATGGATATGACGATTCGTCAATTGGCCACCCCAGGAACACACAACCATAGAAATGTGGCAAAGTATAGAACCAGAAACACATAATAGAGGGGAAGAACAAAAGGAAAAAGCGGAAAAGTTTACAAGAGGAAAAAGAAAGGGAGAGAAGAACTTTATCGCTCACACAGGAACACTTACTCTCATAAATATGAATCCATAGAAAGACATTAACCATGGGAAAAACATCATCAGCTATGAAATATAGTTCGATCTCGACAAACTCTAGTTCAAGCCATAAGAGATGTAATTTACATCCACTACAAAGTTTTGCATATTATTTTATCTTAATAGTATTTTCTGGGGAGACAATTGTAAAACCATGTAACAATAGATACAGCTGTAGATGCAGTACCCCAACATTGCAAAGTTTAAGAAAAAAAGAGCAAGCAGCAAACAACAACCCAGTTAACAAGCACCAAAAGGCCCAACTGCAACCGCAAGACCTGAACCCTGCAAAGTTGAATCAAACAAAAATAAGCAACATCCAATGAACCAAGAAGCAAGCATCAACCAACCGATCTAGGAATGTTGGTGAAGAACAATATTGGTCAAATTCACTGCACACAAGATTGTATCAAAAAATTCGAAGGAAAATGTATTGTAACACATCTGTTAACCAAATATTTCAGGTTGCGAGACTTGTCAGGTAAAATTCAAAGCCGGCAGGATCGTCCAAAGGCCTGCCACTGTGAAAGCAATTAAAAAAGGTGAGGTTTTCACGATTGGTATTTTTCAATACTTGGAGTGATCCAAATCCTCGTGCAGTCCATCTTTGTATGTGATTACTACGACCAGAGAAGCAGGGATGTAATTCAACACAAAACCTACCTCCATCAAAGCCACAGTGATGCATAGGAAAAGGGAATCGTATTTTCTCCTCACATACAAACATGTTCTGGAAGAGGATTTCGACTCAGGCATCCCCAACAGTCAAATTTCCCACCTGTAGATAGCAAGCGAAGCTAATCATGACACCCAAACCCACCTATCAACGGGGAATGATAGAAGGCCAATGTTTGACATAGAGCCTACCTCCATCAAAACCACGATGACGCATAGGAAAAGGGAATCATATTTTCTCCTCAGCTACAAAGATGTTTTGCAAGAGGATTTCAACTCAAGCATCCCCAAAATTCAAATTTCCCACCTACAAACTGCAGATAGCAAGCGAAGATAATCACGGCACTCAAACTCACCCATCAATGGAGAATGATAGAAGGCCAATGTTCGACACAAAACCTACCTCCATCACAGCCACACTAACGCATCTCAAAAGGAAATCGTATTTTCTCCTCACATACAAAAATGTTCTACAAGAGGATTTTGACTTAGGCATCCCCAGTAGTCTAATTTCCCACCTACAAACTGCAAATAGCAAGAGAAGCTAAACATGGCACCCAAACCCATCCATCAATGGGGAAAGACAGAAGGGAAGTTCCAATCGTGGTTGCAAAACCCCAACAAAGCAAACTGCAACAAGACCAATAGGAAAACAAGAACAATAGAAACATACAAATAAGTAATCAGTGAACATGCAAGAAGCAAGCATGAACTAGCAATGTCATTGAAGAATAATAATGCCCACATTGACTATAGAGAACATTGCATGTATAAAAAAAAAAACCAGAAGAAAATGTATTGTAACATGCCTGTTACATAAACATTTAAGGCTTTGAAGCATGTTAGGTAAACATTTAAGTCTATCAAAACTTCTCTGTAAACATTTAAGAAAGAATGCAGTGTGCCAGGCCTCTTACGTACAAAAAAATATTTATTATATTATTTTATAAAAATAATAAAAAAAAATGTGTAACAATAGTTCGAACAGTAGAGCCTATGTAAAATAAAAAAAAGTATTCAAAGGACAAACTAATATGAAGTCAACTTATAAAAAACTGACTATCTATCTTCAAAATTTTGGATATCCAAACATTTCAAGAAAAAAATAACAACTCAGAAAGACCGTATATGATCAAAAACTTTGGATATGCTAACATATCAAACATTGGGAATAGCGAAGCCGGAAATAATACCTCCAATCTATTATCCAATCAGATCATGACATATATGGTATTTTTTATTATATAAAAAT
This sequence comes from Picea engelmannii, assembly GCA_009831015.1. NCBI lineage: Eukaryota > Viridiplantae > Streptophyta > Pinopsida > Pinales > Pinaceae > Picea > Picea engelmannii. The sequence continues at coordinate 177,997 of ML787572.1, forward strand.
CAATGTTTTTAGTTCCCTAGTTTGAACAATAGATATTATGCAAATATTTATGGTCAAAGGACAAATTGATATGAAGTCAATGAATTATCGATCGCTATAGTCCCTCTACGCCTTCGGCGGGGACTAATAACACACTCTAAATTTTTCAAAATGCCACTTCTTGAAATTTATTGTTCCATATAATGATGATATCTAAAGGAGTGCAAGTTCCTTATATGCCACTTCTTGAAAGTTCTCTCTCAAAATGGTGTGATTGAATGTTGATGGAAATTCCTTCCCAATTTTTTTACATCCTCTAAAATTGGTTATGTGTGGTTTGGTGATGTATATTAAATCTCAATGAAAATGTAAAGATGGATCTCTAAGATTTTAATATAGTTTTGCTATGGATTCTTATTACTATTCAGTGTTTCCATCTAATTTTGTCTTATCTTTTTTCGTGAAATCATAATGGTGTTTATAGAAACTTAATGTTGAGTAATATAGATATAATCTTGGTAGATTTAATGCTAAATATTATGAATGATAAGTGTGTTCAATATGTGAACTAGATTTGGAAGTGTAAGGATTTTGACATGTATATGAAGAAAATGGTGCAAGAAAACTAAATTTGCTACATGTAGAAGAAAAAGAGGAAGATGAAGAGTTGGGAAAATAAATAGAAGGAATGTTGGTGTCACAATTAGGTCATGCAAATAAGGGAAGAATCTAGATTTCTTTAAGTGTGAAATTGAAGCACTTGGAAGCCCAAAGATTTAGGGTAATGTGAATAAGGAAGAGAAAGGAATAAGTCAAGTTGAATTCACCCTGGTAGTATGGAAAATACAACATAAGTTCATATTAGTAGCGTGCGCACACACACATGCATCCATACATAGGTGTGCATGTGTGTGTGTAAGCTAGAGTCAGATATAATACACAACATAAAAATAGAAATTGAAAAGTCCATACGAATAATTTACCTTAAGTATAGTCTTCCATAAAAGTTCCAAAAAAAATACTTTGGAACCCAGGACAAAACACGCACACATGCATGCATGCATATATTTATTCTTAGGAAAAATATTGATAAATGGAAAAAATATATACATATATATATATGCATTTACTTTTCCTAGGAAAAATTTGTCAACTTTTGTTTCAATAAGAAAAAATCTACATTCATAACATGTGCATAGAGAACTCTAATGTTCAACTCCATAATAAACTAGAGTGGCATATCATACCCAACATAAAAACAAAAATTGAAAAGTTCATAAGCATATTTTCCATTAAGTACAAGATTCCATAATAGTTACAAAAAAAGACTTTTGATCAATGGCTTAGCACCCAATTGGTCCATGATCTCTATTTAAATAGAATGGAGGGTCATTTTATGATGATTAATTATGAGATATTCATATGTAAACTATTTAATTTTTCATTAATATACTACCTCAAGTGGTCATGTTGTTTGGGGCCATGGAATGTTTCCCTTTTTTAGGGATTTGACCATGTAATACACTAGAGTATTGATTTTTGATCTATTTGTGTGAGTGGTTTTTTAAAGGTGTTTGACCTGTGTGGTTATACATGGTTTATTGTACATGGTATCAAAGATCCTATTAAGACCCGCTGTTGTTGTTGATTGATATCTTGATCTTGTGTTACTACATGCATCAAGTGACTCTTGGATTATGTACTATTTTAAGCATTTTTAATCTAAGTGAACTACTTTAGTGCATTTAGATAACTATTTTCAATTTGAAACCCTTTTTTTCACCCTAAAATGTTTCCATTTCCTCAATATAGGACCATTTATATCAAATCCGAAGATATATAGTTTCGTTTTGGTTTTCTAAAATTTCTTTCATTCTATTTTAATATTTCATTTCAATTTTTCTATTTTTATTTCTAATTTGCTCCCTTTTCAATATGTATATGCTCTTTTCCTTACACCTTGTGCAATCTCAACAAATCAAAATCAGAGCAAAAAGTGTTTTCATTTCTGTGTATGTTCTTTGCCTTACACTTTCTATGCTTTCTTGAAACCATAAAAAGAGAGAAAAGTTGCATTTTCTAGATACAATAACTAAGATCTAACCTCGAGCTTAAACAAAGTTTTAATATTTTCAGAATTTTCTTTTCTTTTGTGTGTGGTTGTGTTTAAAGATTTTTTATAGGTAAAAACAAGGGTTTTGGGGATAAGCACACACTTTGGGGCAAAGAATAAAAATAAAAAGTAAAGGCCCCTTGTGCCTTTCTAACATTTGTTATATCTTGTGAGTTGGAAATCTCAACATCGACTCACTTCCAAGAGTCGATTGATATTGGTCGATGACTTTTGGAGAAGGTGCGGCTCTGGAGAATTTTTCAAGATAGGGTTTGATAGTCGTGGTCTCAGCAGCAGCCAGTATGGTCACCAAAGGGGGAGGGAATGCAACCCCCTCATAAAAGTAGGTAGTGGTGGACATAGGGAAAGGCCCATGAGGCGGCGGTTTCAAAGAACCTCTGACAGGTACCTCGAGATCAGAATCAGGAAAGAACCAAGAGGGAAACCAAGAAAAAATTGATCATGTGGGGGAAGGAGCCAGAGAATTCTAGAACAACGCACAAGCAATGACGAACCCCATTGGGGTAGAGGGGCGCAACCCATGCAAACCCAAAACAACATTAATACCTAAGGTTATACTAGAAGAGCCCCAAACACAACTCTTTTAGGATCATATGAAGATGCATACACTGATATCAAAGTTCATGGGTCTGTGGCCCGCAGAAAAAAAATTGTGCAACTAAATAAAATACCATTGGAATCCAAGTGGAGAAGTCGAAATCCACCTAGGCTTGAAAGGATTATTCATCGTGGTCTTTATAAACCTGGAGGGCAGGGATAAACTCTTTGAGGGGGGGGGCATATTTCCATGCCTCAACAGGGATGTACATTCATCCATGGAAGGAAAATTTCTCTGTAGAGAAAGAAACCTTTAAAAATGTCCCAGTCTGGCTAAGGATTTACTCCTTACCACTAGACTATTGGATGTCATCCACCTTCGAAGCCATAGGGAACAATCTCGGAAAATATTTCAAGACATCGGAAGCTACTCTAAAAGGAAAATATACATCCTACACAAGGATCTACATCGAGATGAATGTTTCAAGAGCACTCCCAAAAGCCATAAGCCTGGATTTTAGGGATGAGGAATGGATACAAAGCACGAACTATGAGTAGATCCCATTTCGATGCAGAATATGTCATGAACATGGACAACTACTAAGAGAATGCCCTCTTAACAAAAAACAAGAAGCGGAAAACACCAAGCTACAGAAGGATGAGGACGTTTTTATGAAGCCAAATCAAAAAGACAGAGCAAACAAGAGACAAATCAAGGCCCCAAAATGAAGAAACCTGGAATCCAGGATTATAACAAAAGGAAGGGGAAAGCCCAACCAAGGGGAAGAAGGAGGGACGGAAAAGATGAAAGATAAGGATGTGAGGGAACACGCAACTCAAGATAACACAGAAACTCCAAGAAACAAAGGCGAACAGGGAGGTAGCGCAAGTCCTAGGGAAGGAGGAAACGAAGATACCAACACCCCAATGCAGGAAGCAGATGGAGATCCATAGATGACTCCAAGTGAGGTAGGAACATAGGACCCATATCTCAGAGATATTGTGGAAAGGGAAGGAATAGATCTACTGAATATACTGGAGCAATGGAAAAGGTAGGGAATAGACAATGTGCCAGCAGAGCAACTTGATCGCATTCAATATCTCTTCCTCATAAAGGATGAAGAGAAATACAAAGGGATCAAGTGCATGCATGGTGAGATAGGACACCTGGGAATCAAAACAGACGATGGGAAGCCACAACACTCACCCAAGAAGGCAAGGCAGAAGAAAGGAAGAAAATAAAATAGCATAGCCCTACAAGAACTAGGAGCCCTACTGATAAATTTAGGTAAGATTAAAAATCTCTTCCCCAAATCCCCCCCACATGTTTAAATGAATATCATAACGAGGAATATAAGATGCCTAAACAACCCAAGAAAGAAAAGAATCCTTAAAAATATATTGAGTAAGGAACAACCTGACCTATGTTTCATACAAGAGACAAAATTCACTTTAGATAGAATGGAAACAATTAGTAAAAAACACTGGAGGAAGTACAATATGTTGGTTGTCGAAAGCCAACAGACGGTGGGAGGTACCCTCACCTTGTGGAACCCACAATCGGTCAACCTACTTGCAACAAAATCCATGAGAAGTTCTGTTAATATGAAAATTATAGGGAACACAGAGGAAATTCTATGCACTAATGTGTATGGCCCCCAGGCGATGGAGGAAAACATGATATTTCTCCTCGACCTAGAGAATCTAAAGGAGCGTACCCACAACCTCTATTGGATCTTGGCAGGGTATTTCAACATCATCACTACATGCACGGAGAAAAAAGGGGGCACCATGAGATTGGACAGAGATGTGAAATATTTCTCATCATTCATTGACATATTGAAGCTCATGGACATCAGAACCAGCAATGGTCAGTTCACCTGAAACAAAAAATGACTAGGTCACCACCAAATAGCCACAAGTCTAGACAGATTCTTGGTGTTGGAATCAATCATGCTATGGGGACTAACTTTAGACTGCAGCATCCTCCCGTGGGGGGAATCAGATCACTGGCCAATTCAATTGGAAGCAAATTTTCAAACCACACCGAAGAACAGACTATTTAGATTTGAGAAGTTATGGATCAACCATCCCACCTTCAAGGAGAACATCAACCAATGGTAGCAGGAGGAACTTCCTGACCAAGGGACAAGGATGTTCAAACTTTACAAAAAACTCAAATACATCAAACAAAAACTCAAGGAGTGGAACAAGGAAGTATTTGGAAATATAAACCAGAGGAAAAAGAGCATCGAGGACAGAATCAAGAAACTACAGGAACAGTGCATCGAAGAGGGATACATGGAGGATCGAAAAAAAGAAGAGATCCATTTGACCTAGGAATGGGAAACAAGATGCCTGCAGGAAGAAACCATGTGGCATCAAAAGTTCGGAATAAGGTGGCTAAAGGAAGGGGAGAGGAATACCAAGTGTTTTCATAGAAAAACTATTACAAGAAGATCCCACAACAAAATCTTGAATATTAAGGATCAAGATGGGATCAAAAGAGAATCCCACCAGGAAATTAAGAATACATTGGTCAACCACTTCCAGGGGATATCCCAGGAACCAAACCAAGATATATCGGAGGCCATACAAAGAATAATTTAGCCCATCCCCAAGCTGGTCACATAGGAGCAAAATGTTGGCTTAAGAAAACCCATTACCAAGGAAGAAATTTACCAAGTGGTCTAGGAGATGCCCGAGGCTCGGATGGTTTCACAGTGGAATTATTCAAAGCCTGCTGGGAAGTGGTTAAGCATGATATTTACGGGGTGGTGGAGGACTCCAGGATATTGGCATCCATAATGAAATATTTAAATGCCACAATGATCACTCTAATCCCGAAAGAAAATGAAGCTAGAACCCCAGACCACTACAGGCCTATAGCTTTATGCAATGTAGTTTACAAGATAATATCCAAATTCATAGACAATAGAATGAAGCCACTACTTCCCACATTGATTTCACAGGAACATGTGGGTTTTGTAGAAGGCGGACAAATCTTGGACAATATCATCCAAGCCCATGAGATCATTCACATGCTGAAAAGACAAAGGAGACGGGGGGTGATAATCCAACTTGATCTGGAAAAGGCTTACGAAAAAATAAGTTGGCACTACATGGCTAAGACTTTGGAAGCTTTTGGGTTCAACTAGCACTAGATCAACTGGATAGTCACTCTAGTCTCAATGACAATCTACTTACTACTTATAAATGGAGCCCCAGCCAAACCTTTCTGTCCATCCATAGGCATAAGACAAGGGGACCTATTGTCCCCCTTCCTGTTCATTCTAATGATGGAAGGGCTTAGCATAAGTATAAAAAGTGCAACTGCAGCTGAGGCAATAAAAGGTATCAAACCTTATGAAAACTGTCCAACCTCCACACACCAATAGTTCGTTGATGATACATTACTCCATGGCACACCCATGGTAAAGGAAGAAAAGTATTTTAAAATAATATTAGAAGACTTAGGGGAAGCCTCGGGGGCGGAAGTCAACCACTCCAAATACATTATATATTTCTTCAACATTAATCCAACAATTCAACACAACCTGGCAAACATTCTAGGGTTTGAACGCAAAACACTCCCAACGAAATACTTGGGAATCCCCCTGATGGACAGAGCCTGCAAAAAGGCCACGTGGGAAGGAGTTATCATCAAACTATAGGAGAGAGTAAAAATTTGGACATATAGAGCCCTAAACCTAGCTGGAAGGCTTATCCTCACCAAAATGGTTCTTCAAGCAATTCCATCATATATGATGTCAGTGTTCCTAGCCCCCAAAGGAATTCTACAAAAGATAAGAGCCATCCAGCGAGACTTCCTATGGTGCGATGCAGAACGTAAAAATAAATGGTCCCTAGTATCCTGGGATAAGGTATGCAGACCAAAAATCAAAGGTGACCTAAGGTTATAGGACCCACAATTCACCAACGAAGCCTACGGGGCAAAGCTCTAGTGGAGATGGGTAAAAGACAATTTGGTACCATGGACAAACCTATGGAAGTCCAAGTATGCCTCGAATATAAGCGACCAGGAGCGAATTTGGTTCATGGGCACAAGGGAGGGATCAACCATCTAGAATCTTTCCTAGCGCAACAAGCACTATATCTAGAAACACAGCTTCTGGGAAGTAAAAAATGGTAGGACAACAAGGTTTTGGGAGGATGCATGGCAACAGGAACCCATAATGGAAAATCCGAACAGAGAGGAGATTCAACAGGAAATGATTGGGAAAGTCAAAACAAAAATCCATCATTACTGGAAGAAAAGGGAAGGTAGCACCAAGTGGCGAATCTGGGACAAACTTAAGCCACAAAATAGAGCCCGAACCGAAACAATCACGAAAGCAGTGGAGGAGGAATTGGGAAAAAGGAAAATTGGGATCTCGGAAGAAGAGGACCAATTGAGGTGGGGAAGGAAAAATGGGGGTGAATTCAACTTAAAATAAGCATGATATTACATTATGGGTCAAGACCAAGAAAATCTGGAGCAACAGTGGGAAAAAATTTGGAAAATCCCCCAATGCCCAAAAATCAAAATGTTCAAATGGCTTGTTCTACACAACCAATTTCTAACTTGGGAGAACCTCAGGAAAATAGGTTTCATAGGGCCCTATCACTGCCATCTCTGTCTAGACAAGGAGGAAACAACTAACCACTTCCTTGATGAATGCAGTTATACAACAGAGATTTGGGATTGTGCGACAAGCATCTTCTGCCAATCCAATAGGATCTAGGGGAACATCAATGCAACCATCAACAACTGGAATGAGGGTTACAATTAAAATGAAATGGTGAAACTCTACTAGAATATAACGCTAGGGATGATCATCTGGGAAATCTGGAAAGAACGGAACAGACGCATCTTTAGGAATGAAAGCATACCAGCAGAGAGGAAAAGGAGACAATAGTCTCTCAAATAAGAGAAATGATGTAGAGCCGCAAATGCAAGATGGAGAAAGCGCAACTCACAAACCAAGACTCTTGGATCTTGGACCTTTTCCAACTGAAAAAATGGTGCAACAACCTAACTATAGGGCACAACCTGCAACTCCAGATAGGAGCCCACAATTGGACTCCCCCTCCATAAGGGTTCCTCAAAATGAATTTTGAGGGGGCGACAAAAGAAAATCCAAGAGTGGTAGAGGCAGGCGATGTGATTAGAGACAGTGGAGGAAACATCATCTCACTGAACGTTGGGAACATGGGAAACTCAACCAACAGCATGACTGAATTTGGAGCCCTGGAACTTGTCCTCGAAATCCTCAGTCGCGAAAGGATGACAAACATTATCCTAGAAGGTGACTCCACAATGGTTATCAACATGATGAAAAGACTCCAAAATGGAAATAGAGTGGGAAATGTTTAGCACCATTGGCACCTTGCACACTCCCTAAAGAAAATCTAGGAACATCTGAGAACTCTAAACACAGTGGAGTTGAACTGGGTGCGCAGGTCAGCGAATGCACTAGCAGACAGACTCACCAATGAGGGGGTTGGTAAGGAAGGCCCAAAACTAAACGACACCTGGATCATCATTCCATATGGGTAACTCAAAATAGACTACAACCACCTTGCGGAAAAATATCGTGAAGGAAGGTTAAGTATGGAAGGTCACATCGAGGAGGATATCGCAAGACCCCGCGGAAGGTATGCAGGCCCCAGGCAAGATAAGATTTCCCAATACTCTAACACTAATCATCATGCAAGATTATAATAAGTAGCAGACGGACAAACAGAAGCAAGTCCAGTATGCCAGTAAGAGGCATGAGGAAATCATGAGTGAAAGGGCAGGCAACAAGTCGCATGCAACGAATGATGTAAGGCATGTGGGGCAGATGATAAATCAAATAGACCCACCAGGACAAGTACAGGTATGAAGAGCAGCACAACCAGATCACAAGCGAGCAAGGGCAGTAACTGCACAGGCACAAAGGATGACCCATCATGACCATCTAAGACTTAACAGGAAAAAGGATGGAAGCACACATCACCTCGAGCAACCAATATTGAAAGGATGGGCTCGCAACAGGGAAAGGTCAATAAGAAGAGGGACAACAACAATAGACGCAATCAGAAGGAGCCCAACAATAGGGATTTTCATAGAGTCCAGGGGAGGGATAAGAAGAATACCTGGGAAGTGAGGCATAGGATAAGTAACTAGCACAGGAGTTGTGGCACGTAGAGTAGGATGGCACATCCAAAGTAAATGCATAGGAAAAGGAACCCCCCTGGGAAGGAAGTCTAGAATAGTCTGAGGCAGAAAACAAGGATGGCACAGGCAGTGAAAGATGCAAAGGGAACCTTCCAAACTCGGGTTGTGCTGAAGGGGAAGGCAACCATCACCCGGTGGGAGAAGGAATTAAATAACAAGTGTAAACGTAACGCACAGGATGCATTGGTATAGGAAGCGGACTGGGTAACTGATCTGGGGGCCACGCAACCCTGGGAAACCCTCTTCAAAAAAACAATGGAGATGGCGTGGATAACTAAGATGATGATCGGAAAATTAATTTCAAAGAGTGAAGAAGCCATGCATGAGGAGAACAAGGAAAACAAGACAATGTTGGAAGAGATCATGCTTCGACTTAGTAGTCTGGAAACTATTACCAAACTGTTAGTAGAGGTAGAGAAGGACCAGAAAAGAAAGATGGAGTGTTTGGATGCCCAGTTCCACCTCTCACTACTACATATTGAAAAATTTGCGACGACCACTTGCGACGAAAGTACTCTTTCGTCGCAACATGCAAGAGAAAAGTTTTTTTTTTCTAAATCTACCCCGTGTTCATCGCAATCTCGATGCCTACAGTTTGACTGAAATGTAATGGTCAATGTTCATCGCATAAGCGATGACCTTAGATTGGTTGTTGCATAAGCAACGATAGTTGACCATAATAATTTAGTCAAACTTTACCGTTAAAAATGACCTAAAATAAATAGTTGTAAAAAATATATATATTTTTAGGTCACTATCGTCGCAATTGCGACGATGGTGACCTAAAATTGGCCTATAAATATTTGACAATTTGAATATGTTGTGACAATCTTGCTATAAAAACGACGGTCCCGAAAGGGTATTTTTGTGCGGAAAAATGTCGCAGAATGTTGTTAGAGGTGGGGAAAAAAGTAAAGTGGGTGAAAAGGGTTATGGTAGATGTTATTTCCCTTGTAAAAAATGTTTCCTCATACGTCCCATAAGAATTTTAATGGCAACAGATACAAAACATTGTAGGAAATATGGTCACAATGATGGCAGATTGAATGAATATCATACCATGGTAATTAGCTATATATTTATTATCTTTTTTTATTTTGTCAATTTTATATAAAATTATATATATGTATATATATTGTTTGAATGTTTGTTATAGTATACACTAATTTTGCATGATTGTTTGTAATTATAAAGTTAGAGTTTCCCTCTAACTTTCCGCAGAATATTGCACCAAGTATTAGTAGAAATGATGTTGTACAAGCTGAGGGACATCATCATGACCAAGCAAATGAGGATCTCATGGAAGAAGATGATGGGAAAAATCAAGTTAATGATCCCATGGAAGAAGATGATAGGACAAATCAAATGATCCAAGATTTGTTTTCGCAGCCAGATGAGGATGGGGAAAATGTTGATATTTATGATGAACCTCTATTAGAAAAGGCAAATAAATGACTTTATGAAGGATCAAGAGCAAATCTTCTCTCCGCTACATTGTTGTTGGTGAACTTAAAGGTTATGAATAATTTTTCGAACACTTGTATGACATAGATACTAAGGTATGTAATATGTTTCATCTCATACTATACATAAATGTTGATTTTTTTATATTTGTTTTTAGTGTTAATTAATGTGTAAAATAAGAATGCATTTTTTACGATTAGTATTCTTACATTAACTAGTTGTTTGTTATGTTGTAGATTGTTAGGTGAATTTTTGTTACCATCGTCAAATATTTTACCTCACACATATCGAGGTTTGCATGCCATTATGAAAGACGTTGGAATGGATTATCAAACTATAGATGCATGTCCTAATGACCATATTATATATTATGGACAACATGCTTCAAAAACTGAATGTCCACAATGTCTTATCAGTAGATATCGAACCGATCAAGTAACAAAAAAGGGTGCCTCAAAAGGTTCTTTTTCATATTCCCATAATTCCACGTTTGCAGCGATTGTTCAGGTGTGAAAGCATAGCACAATTTATGGATTACCATGCACTTAACATAAGTGAATATGGTGTTCTTCAAATGCCTGCCGATGGTTCTGCATTTAGGGAAATTGAGGAAAAATGGGTAGATTTCAAGGATGAACCTCGTAATGTTAGGCTTTCATTGGAAGCTGATGGTGTTAATCCATTCAGAGAGATTAGTTCTATTTACTCAGTGTGGCCTATTTTTGTTATCAACAATAACATTCCTCCTTGGATGTCAATAAAGAGGGAGCACATAATGTTGACAATGATTGTTCCAGGTATTTTTTTACATTAATTTTTGGAATTTAACATTTTCATTTG
>ML787572.1:212072-223744 GCA_009831015.1 Picea engelmannii
TTTGTGTATGCATATCCCCAAAATAGCTTGATCCTTGAAAATCCAATGACAATACCTATTTCATACGGCCTGTGTGCACCCAAAAGATCTCGACCCTGACCAAGAGCCCGACCCCTGACAGTCCAACAACAAGACATAGCCACGAAAATACCTATTTCATACGTCATGTGCGCGCCCAAAATATATCGACCTTGACCAAGAAACCGACCCCTGACAGTCCAACAACAAGACATAGCCACGAACATAGGACATTCTAGCGGCAGGACCAAAAGAGCCTGACCCATAGGGCGCAAAGAGAAAATGATGCCCTAGCCTTGGTCTCTATAGTGAGAACGGTCGAGACAAGGAGGCCCTATCTCCTAGAGCATGCAAAGAGACAAGGATCCCACTTGAAACAAAACCCTTACGTGCCTTGACCGACTATTGGAGATAAAGACAGAGGAGATACAACACTTAGGGGAAAAGTAGTGCCACGAAAAATGATAATCTTTTTTATGCCATTGCTTTGTTGATTGTTCAAATTATTAAGAAAACCCTAAAATTTACTTATATTAAGGCTGCAAAATGATTGAAACAATGGAATTGAGTGCTATTCAATTACAATTAGACAATGTTATTCAAAATATAATAGTGTTCCTCAAAATTAGTGTTGTGTGTAAATTCCAAACTTATAAATTTTTATACCAGAAATTGTAACACGAAGAGGAAAAATTTTGTGAAGAGGTTGCTTCATCTTGAATGTTCCAAGTGTTTGAGGTTTGATTCAGCTTCCATTTCCTTTTAAAGGGTAATTAGGGTAATCAAAGGTTTGTTGTATTAATCACGATTTCCAAGGTTTCTGCCTATTACCCTCTGTTGTATTGAGCATGATTTTTTGTATTGAGCACAATTTCCATGGTTTCTTCCTATTACCCTCTTTATCGGGTTTCAACCTATTACCCTCTGCTACATCCACACTCTTCAACAATCTTCAAATTTGTGTGCAGCTTCAATTGGTTGTAGATTTTGAGTTCATTACAACTATAATATCTTTTTGAACTAATGCAACCAATTAAAGTCAACTCAATGCCATAAGATGCAAGTTCTAGTTATGTTTTCATATTGGGATTATAATAGTGATCATGTGCATAAAAAATGATTTATTCCCTTGTGAAATCAATCTTCAATTTATGTTAGAACCATATTTTGAAACATGATTTATCTTTTTACCTAGGAACCATATTGAAGTTGCACTTGCACCATCAAAAGGAATGTTTGGATTCCATTTCCAATTGGGGTCATAATATATAATTTGAATATTATTTGTAGAATTTACAACCATTTTAATTTGCAAACTAAAAAACCTCATGGAAATGGAAATGGAAGATTATAGTTTCTCAGGGGGTTCATGTCTTCATTAACCATTAGATAGCATTAACCTATTTTTTCCATGTACATCTTCCTATCATATCAAGGGTTGTTATGGAAATGCCTCCAATGGAAATGAAGATAATATTTTCACCATAGTAAGAATATGAAAATGATTTTTTTTTTATCTTAATGATGAATTTAATGAAACCACCAATGACAAAAGCATTAATAAAGATCATGTTTATATATTAAGGAGTTTTATGGAAGCACTAGAAAATTGAAACCAAATGACTATAGGTTCCAAGATTGGAATTGGTTATATGAGAAGATAGAAAAAAGAGTCTCAAATTGGTGCTATAGATGGCTATCTTGAGGAGGGTGTAGGTTGAATTTCGTGAAATTAGTACTTGAATTTATTCTGATGTACTAGAACTCACTAGCACATATACCTAATTTAATATGCTGGAAAAAAGACAAGGGAAAATGTTTTAGTTTCTTGTGGATGGGGAAAAGAGAAAAATAWGGCACCCCTTTGATTAAGTGRAGCAAGATAGMAAAACCAAAAGWAGTTGKKGGATGGGGGCCAAMAMATATTCASAATTTTKAMAACCTTTGGTAGTAAAGADTCTATTGAGAMTMTTAAATCATGGAGGCCTACATAATCAAGTAACGATGCAAAAATACAATGAACACTTGTCCTTTGAAGATTGGATAAGACTCCCACTAAAATATATATTTGGAACCTCCAATTTCTAATGGTCTAAGGCTCTAATAAAAGCCTTTCCTCTTGTTGGGAATTGGTTAGCATGGATAGTAGGAAATGGGGCCAGAGTAAGAATAGAGGGAGACCCTTGGGTAGGTTGTGAAAGTCATCATACAATATTAGAAGAATTGACTAATTTCTTAAAAAAATAGGGTATCTATCACTTGGAAGATGTAGCAGATCTAGAGCTCTCTTTAATTTGTCATCAAGGTTGGAAAAAGGTAGATAGTTTGGGTCTTTAAGAAGAAAAAGATATTAAGTGGATTAATTATGTGAAAAAACTCCAGCAAAGCACCATGAGGTTAAGAGATGATGAAGATGAGATAATATGGTCAAAAAATAACTCTTTAGGAAGATTTACTCCACACTTTGGATATAAAGCAATGTTTTAGAGGAGGACCAAGTCAAACATTTATGGTGGTGGAAACCCATATGGAAGATAAATGCCCCCATGAAAACCAAAATTTTATTATATTTAACACTTTCCAATAAAGTTTTGACTTGGGAAGTATGCAAGAAAAGAGCATGGCAAGGCCTAGGTAGATGTGTTTTGTGTAAACAACACGATAAAACTATACATCATTTATTAGTACATTGTCCATTTACCAAAGAAGTATGGTAGGAATCTTTGATATTGGTAGGAGGACAAGGTTCACGACAATGAACTACAATGGTATAATGTTGGGGGAATTGGTTTAATGAAAAGACTTTGAAAGTTCATAGGGCCTTTCCTTGCATAGTCTCGCAGGCCCTTTGGCTAGCTAGAGATGATATGATTTTTCAAAATAAGGACACTCGTTCTTTTAGTTCATGCATCAAATTAGATTTAATTACAAGGGAATTCAAAAACCTAGATCTGAAAAGTCTTGAACTGTAACCATAAACCCAACTTTGATGGAAAATGACAAGGGAGACCTAGGATTTGTGGGGTAGTTGGAGTCTTATTTTTGAATGAAAAGTATATACTTCTCTTTAAATATGTAATGGGGTAAGGGACAAATAATTTGGTAGAGATAAACTCTTTGTGTACGATGGGTGAGATTGGCAATAAAGAAAGGGGATCTCCAATTTAGATTCTAGGAGACTCAAAATTAGTCATTGACTAGATCAATGGTGAAAGTAATATTTAGAATCTGAATCTCACTAGTCTATTAGAAAATCAAGGATCTAGAAAGAAAATCCATAAAAATTATTTTCAACATATAGAAAGAGAACTAAATTCCTGGGATGATGAATTGTCTAAGCAAGATTTAATTTTGAATGTAGGTACAATCTCAACGAAGTAACAGATTCCTAGTATCCAACTCTCAACCCACCACCCTTAACACTATACCCTAAAGCATTAGCCCCTAAGCCTCAAGACTATACACCGAACCCTTAACCCAAACCATGGACATTTAATCTTCAAACCTAAACACTATACCCTTAACCCATAACTTTAGTCTCTACAATAAACCCTTATTTGTTGACCATTTATCCTTACTCCCAAAGCCTTATCCTTAACCCTCAACCCCCAACCTTAGTCTTTATCCCAAGACCCTTAACACTTATTCCTTATCCCAAACCTAACCCTTAACCCTCAACACCATATCTTAAATCCTTGGGTGGTCACTTAGTAAAACATTTTTAAAGCACAGGGGGGTGACATGCAATGTTCATGCAAAGTTCCCCATATATTTGGGGGTGATATGCAATGTTCATTTTTATTTGTCTATGATGTAGTCTAAACAAATCTTTCCAAAATTTTCTTGTGAAGGTAGGGTCCCCATCCGATACAATGAATCCTTTAAAGCCAAGAAGGAATGTTCAATGACTACACTATAGAAAAAGGAATTATTTTTTAGAAGTGAAGTTAAGGGAGAAACATTCTTTCCAAAAAAATTCACAAACTTCCTTTAATAGCCTTGAAGTCATAAGAATTCACGTTATGGCAACTTCTTCGAATTGCCTCTAGACCATAGTGTGATGGGTGTGCATGCACACTCACACACATATCTTGCAAATACTATATTCTCCATTATATTTCCTTGAATTCTATTCCCTTTATGGGTTTTCTAACTGGAGTGGCAGAAATAACTCTAATATGCAACTTATGCAACTATGCAACTAGTATATGTGACTTATGCAACTATTTGCAACTTATGAATGTGTGACCTATATCCTCCTAATGCAACTTATGAATGCGACTATATCCTCCTAATGGCTCTAAGTTCCTTCTTAGAGGCCTTGAGAGCCAACTATGATGCATAAAACCTGTGAATGGTGCCCATATGGTGTCCAAATAGCCATTATTATTATTTAAAGCATACCAATGTCATGGGAAGGCCTTGGTATAAAGGAAAATAAGATGATCTCTTTCGGGGAAAATATTGCTAGGAATTCGTTGAATCAACTTCTCAAATCTAGTGTTAAACTCTCTGACAGTTTCATTCTCATTCCTTCCTATCTCAATAAGTTCCTGCAACAACATATTAGGGGCTGGTCCAGCCTCAGTCTATAATAAATTAATATCAAGAAGATTTATTTAGTGAAACTTTATGAACTTATGCAACTTTACGCACCTTTGTGCAACATGCAACTTTATGAAACATTAATGCAACTTATGCAACTTTACGCAACTTTATGCAACTTTACGCAACTTTACGCAACATGCAACTTTATGCAAAATGCAACTTACACAACTTTATGCAACATGCAACTTTATGCAACAATGCAACTTATGCAACTTTACGCAAATTTATGCAACATGCAACTTTATGCAACAATGCAACTTATGCAACTATGCAACTAGTATATGCAACTTATGAAACTATATGCAACTTATGAATGTGTGACCTATATCCTCCTAACGCAACTTATGAATGCAACTATATCCTCCTAATGGCTCTAAGTTCCTTCTTAGAGGCCTTAAGAGCCAACTATGATGCATAAAACCTATGAATGGTGCCCATATGGTGTCCTAATAGCCATTATTATTATTTAAAGCATACCAATGTTGCCCATATTCCAAATTGGAGGCCTTGATCTTGGTCATTAAGCACATTAAGCTTAATCCACCCAAGCACCATAGTCTATTAAATAGGATAGATGTGGTGGTTTGAGGCCTTGTTAATGGCCAATGAGCCAAAGAAAATATGTTTAGGACCTAAGGCCCTTTTTTTTTCTCTCTAGTCATGGTACACACCTTGAGACCTATTCTTATTATGAAAACATACCAATGGTTCCAAATGCAACTATATTGCAACTATATTCTCAAATATTGGTGAGTGGTCAAATGCAACTATATCGCATCTTATGCAACTATATGCAACTTATGCAACTATATGCAGCTATATTGCAACTTATGAAACTATATTGCAACTATATCCAACTTATGCAACTATATGCAACTATATTGCAACTTATGCAACTATATTGCAACTATATGCAACTATATTGCAACAATTTTGTATGCAACTATATTACAACTATGCAACTATATGCAACTATGCAACATGCCTTATGTTCTTTCCCTAAAAACCTATATGCAACTATATGCAAATAGGACCTAAAAACCTTATGTCCTTTCCCTGACCATGGACAAGACCTAAGTTCCATACATGGTGTGAAAAAATTGTGAATGACACCCATATCCCACCCAAGCACCATAGTCTATTAAATAGGATAAATGTAGTGGTAGGGAAATTTAGAACAAGAGGGTTAGAATATGGCATATAAGACGTAATTGAGATATCATCAACATTTGTATATTGCAACTATATGCAATTATAAGACGTAATTTAGAACTATATTGCAACTATATTGAAACAATTTTGTATGCAACTATGCAACTATGCAACATCCAACTTATGCAACTTATGCAACTTTATGCAGCATTGTACCCTTTATGAAACTTTATGCAACTCGAGAGTGGGATTCTATATGGGAATATTGTACCCTTGAAATCACTAAATCATGCATATACAATGTCAGATACTCATAAATCCTTTTGTGATGCATTGTCTATCAAAACATTATATTAGAGTAACCAAGTAACCTCCCATCAACCACCACATGTATTTCAATTGTATCATCATTACTAAGAATTGGAAGTGCAACAAAGTAACTTATTTTAGGGGAATGTGAATTATTAGAACTGGGGTTCGAACCCAGGAAGTGAATTACTAAACCTTCATCACCGGAAACTAAGTTCCAAATCTATACCAAATTGTTATCACCACTCATGTTTACTACTCTTATAGTTAGGTCCCTTCTAAGGTTTCCCAAGAACATCTTGAAAATTTATTTATTCACTGAGATAGCTTGTTTTTATGTTTTACATCTAGAGATTTTACAACTCTAGCATGTTTATCTAATGACAAATCATTCAAAAATTCCATGTAAACTTCAATCTCAAATTTTGTTGAAGTTTCGCCTCCATGACCCAACTTCAAAACGCATTCTAGTTGTTGTTGTAAGTTTGGTTTTTGAAGAAAGATAGAAGCCAAAACATGAAGAGAAAAGTAAGTAGTCTTGTTTCCAATGGAAAATTGATTTCAAATTTTTTTATCACCCATTCTAGAACATCCCAAATTGCTTCCAATCCTTCCACCATGGCCATTTGGGAATATGTATTCCCACAAAAAATTTTGAAGAATCAACAGGTTCCTCAACATGGAAGGAGAGATACCCCTTATTGGATCTTTATTCATCAAAAGAGACCGCCTCTACAATCCCCTCTAGGATGAGGCAATTTGGTCCTCTAAGGTCTCTTTGTTATTTCATTTTGTTGGCATCCCTATTGATTGTCTCCTTCCTTATAGATACTCCTTGGACCCCACCGGTCACATTCTAGCTCATTGAACAAGGTGATTAGAGAGGATATCCACAAACAATACACCTAGGTCAATTGAACACCCCCTAAGGGACTCGACCCTAAGATGGCCTTCTACTTCAAGAACTTCATATAGCTAAAGGATGAACTTATAGTCAAACTTGCCTATACTCAAATACATTGGATGCATATCCTTAGGATTTCTCTTGGCAAGTTTAGGGTTTGCTCTCACCAACTCCCAATTGGGTAAATCATCACATTCCTCGTTAGAGACGATTTGTCAATTGCGTCAATTGCAAGATATTGAGTCAGATGCAAGAGAAACTCATCTTTAGATGTCCCATTTATTATAATATTAGAGGGAGGTTACATTGGCTCTGCCAGGAGTACTGGACTTTGGTCACTAGTTCACATCATATTCACTAGTCCTTCCAATTTCATTCATCTTGATGTTGCATTTCCATGTGGTGGAATTTAATTGGACCTTGTGTTTAATGAGCCAACCATGTTTAAGGATTCCCAAGACGAATCTCGTTAGACATTTAATCATTAGTCCACATCATATCCAACTATCATAGACTCGTACCTTTGTGGACTTGATGCATCTTACCATGGAGAAACATGAGAGTGGATGTGGTTGTATTCCTCATGCAGGAAAAAATCTGATGCAATATGCTTCTAGCAAGTGTCAACTGTCTAACAAACTTAATCCATGGAACCACATGCCCACCAAGGCATCCAAAACTAAAATATTATGCATTAGGCTTAAGTGTAGGTACCATGTTTCTAAGAAAGTTCTTGCATTGTAAATATTTGAAATGACAAATCTTCTCAATTCCTATGGATCTGATATAAAATATTTATTTAGAATTGTGAATATGATGATGGACTACTAACTAACAACACGTGCACATGCAACTGAAGGTATAACAAAACAGGTACCTGTCAGATATTTCTTCGTCGAGTGAGGAAAGATTAGGACAAATGGAGGCCGGAAATGTGACTACATCTAGTAGATATGATAAGAAAACAAGGACCAGAGGTGAAAAAGTTAGAATACAATTTTGTAGATGCATGAAATTTTTTCTTGCTGAAGGAGGATCATGCTCCTATGATGATGAGAGCATAAGAGACATAGATGTTCCACTCAGGTATAAGCATCTGGTGAAGCAATGGGTACCTAAGGACCTACCTCCTATAGATGTTGACTTCATTGTAAACAATAGGACATATCGCATTGCAGCATCCTTCCTGCATGTCTTGGGGCTATTTTCCATGGATGGAATAATTGTAAAATACAATATAGTAACTGAATTGATGGACTATGTCGGACCGTGTTACAACTATAATGATTGGATGCGGTTGGTCTGGTACATGCAAAGTATGCAGAGATATTCCCTCGTCGCAAATTATATACAACTAATAAACAAGGATAAAAATAAGGGAGCGACTATCTATATTGATGGAATGCCTAAAGCTTTTGGCAATATCGTAGGGTTTATAAACAGCACATGACTTGGGACAACAAACAAACAACCGAATTTCATATTTGAGGGACGTGAAGAGAATCGAGTAGTCTTGTGTGCAATAAAAATGATAGCTCCTGGGGAAGAGTTATTAGTGGATTACCATTTGAATCGAATAGACACATTGACTAATAGTGTGTAGGTTCTTATGCAACACCTCTTTAAGAAACCTCTACTTATTGCATTATATTTTTTTATTATCTTTAACATTGTTGTAAATATTATCGTTAACATTGTTTTTTTGTTATCATTAACAATTTTTTAATTATTTGGGGGTTCTAGTTATATTATAATGTGGCACGATGATCATGGAAAAGGGCCAGCCGCAGAACATGTAAATGATTATCAATTTCCACTTTCATTTTACGTTGTTTTTATTATTTGCTTATATAATTTTATTGAAATAACATTGTTTTTGCTGAAATTATATGTAGTCAGCAGGCCATGTGGATCATGATTCCTCCGATGAGGAGGGATTTTATTCTTGTGTTGATCTGATGCTCTCATTAAAAAAAAATATCATTAAAGCTAACAAGGAACTATTTAGCTTGTTAGATCGTCCAAAACAAACTCTGGATGTCAAAGAAATGATCAAGCTCCTTATGTCACAACTTAACGCATATAAGGTAATAACCATAATTTTTTTTTTTTTTGTTTAATGCACTCATATGTTCAATTATGATACTTTGTTCTTTAACTTTTACATTATCTCACGAATTTTTTTTTTATTTTTTATAAAGGAATATTTGGAGCTTGTTCAGCTTGGGGTTGGTAGTAGTGGCGCTACAGAGACGCTATAGAGTCCTAATGCGGGCGGTCATACAGCTGCTATAGCACTATTTAATTCTCCATCGTCCACACCTCATGCAGATAGGATCCATGACATGCACCGACAGGCATCCACACCTCGATCAGAGTCTAGAGAGGGTGGCAGAGATGAGGATCATAGTGATGTGGTTGAGATGGATGCATTTACTGGAGCTAGATGTGTGACAAGAACAGGGACCCTTCTATGCACATTTTTGGTCGATAATAATGGACTTCCATTAAAACAATCAAGAGTCCCAGGTAGTTTTAAATCATATTTTAATCATTTAATGTTGTCCTCATATAGAAATTGTCTAGATTATTAATTTTAAATTAATGATCATATCTATTTGTGTGTAGGAAACAACCTTTTTTATAGGCACGTACAGAGCAAGGCCTTGTCTATTTTCGGGGCAACCTTACACAAGAGGTGGAATTTCCATAATTCCAACCTCAAAAAGGAACTTATGGATTATCTTGAAGGCCTCTTTGGTGTAGACACACTCAATACAAAAGCGGTCACATCTGCAGCGGGTGAATATTTAAAATATACTCGGGATGTTTATAGATGAAGCTTGGAAAAAAATCCTAGGTATGAGCGTCCTCCCTCAATTCCAGAGAGAGAGTGAAAAGCAATCATTGATGATGAAAAAGAGAAGATTTTGAGAAAATCAGGAGATCAAATAACTGGTACACCAAGATAAATTACAATTTTTTGAATTCAATACTAGCTTTATTTTTCTTTAGATCTAAATAAAAGTGTTGTTATATATAACATACTTGAAACTTTTGATGATAGGTTGCCTGACACTTCGAAGGAAACCAAAGAAAGGATTGCCAAACATGGCCAACACAAGCTAGGCCCGAGCGGCTACTTGAGGTTACAGTCACGAATCGTAAGTACCCAAACATCTTAAGAATATTATTTTTATCACCTTACAACTTTAAGGTAATTGCATCCAAAAACATTAAAAAACCATACCCTTTTGCAATGCAAGGTGACGACTTCGAAACTGGAACCATGGAGGAAGACCTCCAACTTAGTTACAAGTATGGTTATAAAGCTGTGGTTGATCGTAGGAAAATCATGGGGCAGACCCCAAGATCCAATTTTCTGGATAAGGTAAATAAAAATCAGTCCACCTTAACCTTTTGTTACTTATAAAATACGTAAATGTTTGATATCGTCCATAATTTAATGTCTTACATTGTTTTAATCAGGGGAGTAGCACTATCAACCCTACCATTAGTACTGAACAACAGAGCGTTGATAGTGAAACGCAGCCAGAAGATCATCATGGTGCTCCCCAGCAGCCCCATCCCAGTGAGGTGCAGCCCCAAGATGTTCCTGTGAATGTAGAGGCCCACGATGGTAAAATGTTTATATATTAATCATATACTTAATAATTTTGTACTTATAAATTTTGTACTTATAATTTTTTACGTTTCAATGACAGAGAATGTCACAGATGATCATCCTCAACCTGAAGATCAGGTGAACAGGTCGGCAACCATTCCAATGGTGCTGACTAGAGGACCAGGTAAATAATTACATTGCAGAGTTTTTTTTCAATAATAATGAACTACTTCAACCCTATTTAAAAATTGGCCATATAAATTCAATATTTTTTATTTTTTTAGGTGATGCCCCCTCACATCAGCATCCACGCCATGGGTATGAGACCAGATGTACTCGACGTGAAAGGACTGAAACAACATCATCTATTGAAGAACACCCAGTAAATGAAGACATGGACGTTGATGATTTGCTTAAGCACTGGAAAGAAAAAAAGAAGACTAAAAGAAATTCATGATGTCATGTAATAATTTTATAAGAGAGTTAGATGTACATTATATAGCTGATAATATACACAAGGCTATTTCTATGGCTTGTATATATCTGTGAATGTAATTTTGTTATACACTTAATGATAATTTCAGCTTCTCTTAATGATGCAACTTCCAAAATCTTGTGACATGATATATGCAACTTTGAAAGTATTGTGACATGTTTCATTGTGTCTCACATAACAAAGAGCATTACCATTATTTCCATTATGTCATGGACATGGTGTTTTATGTTTAAGAAGAGATCTTAGTGACTTCCATTCCACTTTAGAGTCCCAAAATAAATTTTTGAACCTATCTCTAATCTAGAGGTGAAGATGGAAATAACATACAAGATGTTTTCATTCTATGCATCCACTTAGCATAGTTTGTGGATATGTCAACCTTTGATAACAAAGTTCTTAAAATTTATGTAATGAAGTAGGCATCCCTTTTTTACAATGTGAAATCCGGAACAAAGAGGTATATGAAGGCATTTCTGCATAGGAGGGAAATAACCTTATTGGATTTGTGTAGGAAGAAAAATGTCCCACTGTCTGTTCCGTGGAAAATATTGCACTGACAT
>ML787572.1:230536-252946 GCA_009831015.1 Picea engelmannii
TATATATATATATATATATATATATATATATATATATATATATATATATATATATATATATATATATATATATATATATATACAATGTATATGTATATGTATATGTATATCCCAAAGAAAAACTCATTGTATTTGATATCTCAGTAGGAAATAAAAATATACATAAGCTAGCCTGTTGGCTCAATTCATCTTCTCTGATACTAACCTAGACATATACATTTCATCTTCCAAAAGAGATCCATATATGATTCGTACATAGCCATACAAAATCAATCTAGACAAAACCTAACATAACTAGAATCGTCTTTAACCTCCAAGAAAACATAATTCTATATCTACCCCAAGACCTATCAACCAAACATCAAAACATAGACAATTGGGTAGCTTCTAGTAGAGCATTGTCCTTGTATTAACATTCCCACAAGGAGCCTTGTAGCATGATGTCTTTTTTTGACAACATATCCTATTTTTTATTAAAATCCATGTAGGTATGGAAAAATGAGGCCTCCTCGAACATAGATTTTTTCTCCAAGCACAGTTCCATGATTGGATCCAAGACCAAATATGTAATATTAAATTTTCCATTATCCCAATCCATCAACAACTTAAAATCTCCAAGAACTTCCAAACACCTAATATGTTTTTCAAGTGCCACTTTCATCAACATCTAGAGGGTGTAGAATTCAACTATGTTATTTGCTCCCAGTCTTGCTCCATATTTCAAGGAGAAGAAGTGGTAATGATCTAAAAAGAGTATGACTCCATCCCCACACATTTTTGGAGAGCCTTGATAAGATCCATAAAATAAGTCCCAAGGCTTTGTGAAATCAATACGAGGCTCATGCAATACCCTTTGGGATTTAATATTAATATTAATATTAATATCAAAATTGATGCTGAAAATAAATTTTTTTTTTTTTTCTAAAATTTTTTTGGTCGTTGCATATCCAACGACAACTTTTATCGATGCGATGGTTTTTCTATATAAACATTGAAAAGATGTCGTCGCCTATGCGACAAAAGTTTCTATTGATGCAATGGTTTTTCTCTATAAACAACGGAAATTTGTCGTCGAATAGGCGATGACAACTTCTATTGATGTGTCGGTTTAGCTACATAAACAACAAAAAGTTGTTGTCGAATAGGCAACGACAACTTCTATTGATGCGACGATTCAGCTATATAAACAATGAAAAGTGGTGTCGAATATGCGACGGAAACTTCTATTGTTGTGTCGGTTTAGCTACATAAACAACAAAAAGTTGTTGTCGAATATGCGATGACGACTTCTATTGATGCGTCGGTTTAACTATAAAAGTTGTTGTCGCAATTTAGATGAAAATTTGGTTTGATATTGTTTGCCTATATCGTCGCTTATGCGATGTTTGATCAAGTTTGTCACAAATTCCACGTCACCTAAACCAACATTTAAGAGACTCTAAATTCATCGCCATATCAACGACATAACGTCGTAATAGCGTCGAAACAACCGTCACAAAATGGGCCAAATATGCTAGTGTCTACCTACATTATGTACATCACATGGACATCACGCCCATCGATGGACACTATACACCAACTCAAATCAAGAAGACTCGAATGACCTCACATAAGGAAGATAACAAGATCCAGGTGGATGGTGGGAAGGAGCACCCCCCGGTGCAAAAACACTTCATCGTTCTGGATTAATGAATTGGTAGTCTATAGGTAGACATGCCAGGCCTAGTCAGGTTAGTGCATATATCTTTATCGCTGAAGTTTAGGAGGATGTTTTTAGTCTCTTCCTTTATATATATGCTCTTTTCTCCAATTGAACTTGGAAGGTCTAGTATGGTTTCCCTTGGTGGTAGACTAGAACCATCCCTCGCTAATTACACTTATGCAACTAGGGCCCCTTTGTTGGAAATACTAAAACAACTGAGAGGGGGGGGGGGTGAATCAATTGTATGTGAGCTTAAACAATTTTATACCTTTTAAAACATTATTAATCTTTCTTCATGTGTCATCAACAACATACAGTATATGGACAGTAAAAGTAAAGATCATCAGTCACACATAAAACACACAGAGACAGATTTTCACGAGGAAACCCATAAATGGAGAAAACCTCTTCTTCTTCGAAATGATAGGCAGTCTTTTTCTGTTCTGTACATCATTTACAATTGAGAACCAACTCAATGTGAGGCTTCTACCTCTATTTTACAAGCTGCAACTTGTTTGAGAGCTCCAACTCTCTGGTTTCTCTAGCACCCACTAGAAGGAAGCACCAACTCCCTGAGTACTCTAGCACCAACTGGATGGAAGCACCAACTTCCTGAAAGTTCCAGCACCAACTGGATGGAAGCACCAACTTCCAGTTACATAGGCTCCAACCTACATAACAGAGAACACCTTTTCTCCCTAGCACCACCCTGCCACCTTGGTTTCTCTGGCTGCAACCAGATGGAAGCTACAACTTCCTGTGTTCAAGCACCCACTTGAACTTCTGAGGACTACAGTCCTCCCGAGCACCTCCCAACCACCCTTGAACATAAAATAATAAATACACAGACAACTTATGCAGATAAATCAATTCTTACCAATCTTTCTTTGTATTTGATCTTCAACAAACTGTTATGCAATTCTTTTATTCTTCTGGTTGTTTAGCAGGTCAGCTCTGCATCACCTTTTCTGTTCTGTTCTATCTGTCCTTATGTTCTGCTTCTACTCTCCATTTCGTCTTGCTCTGTGCATTTTCTTCATATCCTGCTACACCTCTGCTCATTTTCCTTTTCTTACTATTTCATACTTTTTCCATACAGAACGACCAACAACATACAGTGTCACTCATTTTCTTTTATACACCCTGCCTTGACGATTCCACTTCCCATCTCCTACGGCAAGAACAGTGACAATTGTCCCTATAACTAAAATGTTAACACCTTTACAATCACGAGTCCGTTTCACTCAACAAATTCATAACAGAGGAGTTAACTTCAAGAAAGAATGGTAACCCTCCTATCACTATCAATTCTTATCCGCACCATTGGTTTATCTTTATTATTCTTGCCTTTTAAATCGGGTTTCGGCATTCTTCATGTTCAATGTTCTTTTCACTTATAAATCTCGATACACAAAATTCTATATATCGGTCAAATCAACGATCCAGGTGTAACTTTGGCTCAACAGCTACGATTATGTCGCGATATCGCGTATCGCGATCTCGGCATTTCTAATGTTGCAAGTTCTTGTCACTTCCAAATCACGATCCCCGAAACTTTGATGAGAGGTCAGATCAACGGTCCTGATTATTTCTGGATCTGACGATCTAGATTCAATCGTGATTTCGCATATCGCGAAATCGGAGTTTTCGTTGCATTGTGTTCTTTGCATTATGAAATCCCAATCCCCGAAACTCCGATGAGGAGAATCAACAGTCCATATCTCATGCTTTCTTTAACAGATGAGATCAAATCACGAAATCGCATATCGTGATTTCGAAGTTTTCGATGTCAAGTGGATTGGACATTATAAAATCCCGATCCCCGATTCTCTGATGAATAAAATCAACGGTCCGGATGCATTTTGGATTCAACGGTTATGATTGAATCGCGAAATCGCACATCGCGATTTCAGGTTTCTCGTTGTCAAGATATTTTTACATTGCAAAGTGTCGATTCCCAATCCCCGATACTCCAGGCAGAGATTCAATGGTCCATATCACTTCTAGCTCGACGGCTCAGATTAGATCGGGATTTTGCACATCATGATTACTCCCACTTCTCCTTGTTCTTTAAAGGGCGTGCAGGTTATCCTTGATCCGACGATGATCGGGTCTTGCATTTGGATCTAACATTGATGGCTTCAGATGAACGCCACCTGAAGACACCAGTCGTATTTTGGGTGAGTAAATTACCCAAGCGACAGAAGCCATGTTCCATGTATGACGACTGGCACCGTCTGTAAATTCTAAATAAACTGAAGACTCCATTGACATCTTCCAACGAAGGGAAAACTTGATAAGCAAGCCGATGACACAAAGGAAAAGGTATATATACACTAATATACATTAGTATACATAAGGTCATGCCCAAGATTGATGGATTACATGTAATATCTTTTAAGGTAGAGCCCATTTCTAGGCTCATCCAACATATTCCCTTCACAGTATTCCAATTCATAGGCCCCTTTCTTTAAAACATGTCACATGATATAAGGACCGTGCCACATGGGGTTGAAGTTTCCTGGCCCCAACGGTTCTTTGGCTTGGTCATACATGAGAACCATGTCACCCTCAGTGTACTTCCAAAAACAAAAATACCTACCATACTGAACCTTAACACGTCATTTATTCACTTAGATAGTCGTAGAGGCATCTCAACGATTCTCATCAAGATGCTCTAGGTGTAGAAGGCGTTCTTCAAGATCGGATGTGTCAGGCAGGAGCCCAATTTCCAACTCGAGGGAAGGGATTTCACATTAAATCAAAAGAATCAACTCCACACCATGTAATAACTGAAAAGGAGAAAAACCGGTGGAAGTATTTACCGTGGTTCGATATGCCGAAAGTGTGGGGTAAAGAATCAAATACTAGTTGGACTTACTCTGGCTAACAACTTTTTGCAAGATGGTCTTGAGAGACTTATTCACCGCCTCTACTTGTTCATTTTCCTGGGGATAATAAGGGGAAAAATGACCTGCTTAAACCCCAATTTTGATGCTAAATCTTTCATCATTTCATTTTGAAAGTGACTGGCATGATCAATGACAATATCTTTTGGGATTTTGAGTCGGTCTATAATTTGGTTGAATATGAAGAATGCCATAATATTACCATTGGATTTAACAATAGGCATGGCCTTTGCCCATTTCATGAAGTAGTCCACGACCACAATGATATGATGATGCCCCCAACCGAAGCTGGGTTAGAGTCCATAAAGTATACCCCCCACTTGGTGAAGGGACCGACGGTGATGAATGGGTGAACATGGGCTGGATGCGAGTGAATTTTTTGAGCGAACACCTAGCAAGGGTGACACTTCTTGACCACTTCAACACAATCTTTAAAAATTGACAACAAAAGATAACCAGATTGCAATATTGTTTATGCTATAGCAAGCTCGGGTAAATGAACACCACAAGCCCCACTATGACAGTCATTGAGAACCAACTCAACTTCCTCATGAGTCAAGCAATGAAGCAAAATATTATCTACTCCTCGACAATACAAAGTGTCGTTGATGATAAGGTAATTTTTAGCCTGATGACGTAAATGTCGTCGATCATCTCTTGATAGATGTTAGGATAGCTTCAAGTTTTGAAGATAGATTATAATGTTTCCATACCAGGGGTCCAAAGACAAGATAAGGAAGATATGTTCATCCATGAACAAATCGTCATGAAAAATGTCCTCATCAAGTCGAGGGAAGTCTGATATCAACTAGACAAAAACTAACAATTTCTTAGACTTCGCTGAAGAAAAATCGAGATCAAATTCTTGAAAAATAATGATCTACTTATTGTATTTCCCTCTATGATACACCTGGTGAGGACGTATTGAAATGGATTGGTATATTCAACTACGGTAGTTTTGAAAAGAAATATATAATGTCATAATCTTTGAACTACATGTACAATGTCCAAGGCTAGTTTCTCTACGAGAGAGTATTTAAGTTCAAGACCAACTAAGTTTTGACTGAGATAGTAGACAATGTTCTCATGGAGCTCATCATCCTCCTGAAACAGAACCATACCAACCGTCCCTTCAGATGCAACGACATAAAACAAATAGTCTCTACTATAGTTTGGAGGTTTCAATAGAGATGCCGATACCAAGGATTTCTTAAGAGCATCGAATGATTCCTGGGCTCACTCATCCCATATAAATGGAGTATCCTTCTTCAAAATACACATGAAACCCTTAGTTAAATTGGCATAGTTCACTATGAATTGACTCAAGAAGTTAGACTTCCCCTCTCAACCTTGAAGTTGTCAAATTTTGTGCGGGGGAGGCAATCAAAGTATTTCCCCAACCTTCATAGGATCTACCATGATCCCATGCTCAGATACTAAGAATCCTAAAAGACAGCTAGACCTAACGCAAAAAATGCACTTGTGAGGGTTCAAATAGATGCGATAGTAACAACATCTCTCAAATACTAATCAAATATGAGTGGAGTGATCTACTCCCTTGTGAGAGTGAGCAGCGAGATCATCAAGGTAAGCTTTGACAATATGCTTGAGATTGTGAAAAGAAAAGGTCATGGCGTGTTGGAAAGTTTCTCTAATGTTTTTAAGGTCGAAAGGAATTTTCCGGTATGAAAAAGTATCACAAGAACAAATAAACATCGTCTTATGTTGATCCTCGAGTTTGATTTGAATTTGATTATACCCCAAAAATCCATCCATAAAAGAAAAGATTTCTCTTCCCACATAGTCATCGAGAATATGGTCAATGAAAGGAGTCGGGAAGTTATCTTTAGAGAAAGCTTTGCTCAGGTCTCAAAAAATCCATACATATGCGAACAGTTCCTTGTTTTTTATTCACAGGAATAGGGTTGGACACCCATTCAGTCAAGGGAACTGGATAGATGAAACCAACATTAAGTAGCTTCTCTATCTCTTCCTTAATAGCAGGGGCCTTCTTAGGATTAAAAACTCTAAGATGTTTTCGATCATGTCTAGCATCCAGATAAGTCTTGATCTCATGTTCGACAATGCTAGGGTCGATCCCTGACATCTCTTCATACGACCAAGAGAATACATCATGAAATCCTTTGAAGAGATTGGTGTAGATTTGAATTTCTCCAGGTGAACAATCTGCACCGATATATACATTTTCAACTTTGCCAGGAATTCAGGAGATGTCAATCATGACGGTAGGAGAAATGTTTGCCATGTTTCCTTCAACATAAATACCATGCGTATCTAGAAAAACCATAGCATGACTTACCATATCACTCAAGGTAGATCTAAATTCATCCTGTTCGATCCTAAAAATATCTGGAGGAAATAAGAGCGATGATGCCTATCGTCCCAAGGCCTATCGAGACCATACATGGCCTCTAAGATGGCTTAATTTGAGGGTAAAGTATCATTGAGGTAATCATGTGAACAAGAATACTGGATGGACAATACAAGCTCAAGAACAGGATCCTCCTTGTCCATCTATGAGGAGAAAGGATCTGGGTCAGCAATAGTGTTAAGAACAGATTGATACACAATATATGCCGCTGACAATGGCATTTCCATCCCAATGTGTGACTAAACTTCACATGACATAGTCAGGGAAGGTAGGGTCCAAGGGTCATTGAAATATGAAGTACAAAAAGGAACAGACCTCATCAACGACAAAGACTCACTAGAAATGGCATAAATATGATGAACTGATGCTACAAAATCAAAGGTACCCATGAGAGAGGAATACATTCCAACACAAACATCCTTAGTTTCCTACTGAGAATTTTTTATGACAGGGATCAAAGGTCCAACTTATGCACTAGTACTAGCGTGAATAAGGGACAATTGATCAATCATCACCATTTTCCCTTTGCAAGGAAAACATAAAGTGTGGAAAACAGACGACACAACTACTGTCATGGCATAAGTCCAATTATTCCGTAATAGTAAATTATAGTCGAGAGGCGCATCAACCACTTTGACATCAACGTCCTCTATCTTTCCACCTAACTGGACCAGAAAAACGGGAAGAATTCCATAGGGCCAAAACAAACACCCATCAAAAGCGATCAAAATAGTCATGGATTAAGAGAGATTCAAAGAGACAATGGATTTCCAACAGGTTAGGGACATCACGCATGTCGCATCACCTTCATCAATTATAATGGGTTTGATGTTAATTTTTGTGTACTCCACATGGATTTGAAAGGCCACATGGTAAGGTAAGAGAGGCTTAACATCCATGATGTCAAACTTAATAACCTTCGAGCCACATGGGTGTAGAGATCCTAGAGCAGATAACAAGGTGCTCCTCTATGAAGGACATGTCTGGAGCACCTCCATAGCCAACATCGCACAAGGGGTTTGACCCAGATCTTTGACAATCGAATGATTCTGGACAACTCTGGAATTAGGATTGTGGGAAGAGAGTTTCAATACTCCTTTCAGAATACGAGGCAAAGCTTTTGGATTTTTGATATGCAAGGGTTTTTCTAGTGGGGGAGGAGACTCTGGACCTATAATATTTTGTGAAGAACTGTAATCACGAGATCGAGTGGATACATCAATATGATACTTGACCATACTGACACATAAATGGCCACCTTCATGTGTCGAGGGGTTTTACCCCCTGCTCGATGCATTTTTGGTGTTAGAGGCCTTGTGGCCATGTGTTGATTATGTGTAAATGGATTTTTTAGCACAACAATAGATTTTTATAAGAGCCTTAAGGCTTCTTCAATTCTGGGGCATAGGTGGGTAAGGTGATCATATTTACAAAGTTTACAACGAAACTTCACCTTATGTTTCTCTTTCTTTCCCTCACCAACATTATTATTTGATCTATCATTGTTATTGTCGTCCTTGGATTTGTTATTATTTATCCCACCCTTACGATTATTACCTCGTCCTTTCTTTCTATTCCCTCATGGTTGTTGGTTACCATTTGGGTTGGTCGATGACTATGAAAAATGCACATTCGTCGACTGAGTGGGAGTGGAGGATGATGCCGAAGCTTGTACTACTATAGGCTGGATTAGAGACAAATCTTTCAACTGGTTCATCACCAAATCTATAGACTTATCATTTGCGAAGCCTATGATGCCATAGGCATGAGGCCCAATATTTTGTCTAGGGTCATAGTTTGACCGTGGTGTGTCAGGAAGAATTTCATACAACATCCCAGATTGAGAATATATGAGGTCCAATTGTTGGGATTTCGAGATATATTCTTCCTTAGATGTTACTTCGGATGTAGAGACATCCTTTGAAATATAAGGAAATAAGGAATTCATGAACCATTCCAACATAAACTATGGAGGAATGTAGGCTTTGATTAACCTCTTCCGTCTACGCCACTCTTGGATATGTTCCAAGATATGTGTGACTTTATCTTGATGGAGGGAGGAAAAAAATTTGATGCCAGCATCGTAATGAACCGATAATTGGAGGTGGTTGAGAAAGACCAAAACCATATGATTAAAATTTCCGTATGTTTCCCCTGGTAGCTCAATGTACCATTTCACGGTGACCCCCTTGAGGGTGCATTGAAATAGCCTCAAACGAATAGAATCATCATTAAGGGAATTAGATGAGAACCAAAGATGAAAATTAGTAACATGATCACCTGGATCCTTGCCAATCTTTCCTTGGAATTTTGGAATTTCCAAAGGAAGCTTGGTTGGGATGGGGGGCCATGACGGATCGTGATGCATTGAGTCATTCATTAATTTTGACAAATATGGAAGATTTAGCGTGGCCAGAAAATGGAGACAGGGTTGCAAAGTCTGAGCCCATGCTCCAGGGAAACATTGGTGTTGAGGGATTGCACGCCATCCATGTTTTTGGTATATACCATGGCCCTATCTAGTAGGGTAATATCCTCCTCCAAAATGATGCATAAAAGGTTGCATGGGCACCATACCTACAAAGGTGGAATAATGAGGGTTATAAACATTGCCCCCAACTGGAGGAGCTCCAGGCTGGGGGTTTCCCATAGCATGAAACTGACTTCCTCTCGGTGGAACTCTGGAGGACAGAGGGGGATTCATCATAACAAATTATTTTGTTGGAATTGGCATGGAGGAGGAAGGGGGAAAGGAAGGAATATAGGAAGTGGCTTGTCCACCCTGTTGAGTACTCCATCCAGGAGCATTGAGACTAGGATTAGATCCAGAAGAAAAAGGAGGTTGACCCCTAACTGTAGGATTCATTTGGGGAATATGACCTCCACCAAGCGAGAGAGGAGCATGCAGAGGGGCCATGCCCCCAGGTCCAAAACTAGGATTTTCATTAGTTGCTACAATACAGGATGAAAGTTGCGATGTCATATTGGGTATACCAAAATAAAAAGGATTAGAGACTGAAGGTATTGACTAAGAATTATATCATGGCATACCAAAAAGATACCTGAAAGGGTTTGTTCCTATAGGTTGAGTAGAAACCATAGGTTGGGTAGCAATAGGAACGAGAATCTCTGACACTCCAACTGTCGTGGTTGAAGGAGTCGAAGGAATCCCACTAATCATGTAATGTATAGGAGTTGAGGGATTCCCTTTGTCATTCGGATTTTACTCTGTACTCATAACTGGATAATCACAAGTATGGGAGGTGGAGATATGTGTACCACGTTTACTAACTTTATTCCTTTTAGAAGGAAACTTCGATAAAGACTCAAGATGCAGTGGTAACTTCAACAAATGATGAGACCTACGAGGAAGATTGCCTTGCTCCATGATGACTCAAATATCGAGATATAAAACCAAATCCTAGGGCCAATTAACAATTAGAGAGCACACCAAAATAAACGAAAAATCCAAATGCACACAAACAAGGTATACCGACTGAAAATGGGCCTCCCTCACTAGAGTAGGCATACCTCACCCAAGAGGGGCCTGAGACTCGCTTAAAATGATTGGAGGTATCACAATTAGTTATAAGGACCCTCGTGGGCTTAACAATGCAGTCGATCAGATCCCCCAGAGAGGTAATCCTCCATAAAGGCTGTGTGTTGTCCGACCCTTATTTGACTCAGGGTACCTGCAGAATAACCCCTGCAAGTAACCTATGTGGATACCTATTTCAAGCAAACATAGTCACCACAATATAACCAATGCGCAGGTGAAAAATCGTAAGTTCGGTACATCGTATGGGCAGGGTAACAAATCCTGAAATCTTGAAAGCACCGCCTCTCACGGAGGTGAAGGCACTAGCAAGACTCCCAAATACAAATAGAACCCCATAAATATATTTGACACTAAGAAGGTATTAGAGGGATATCTCTTCAACCAATTTCGCATGACCTCGTGCTTAACTCCGATGTGAGCAGAGCCTCCCGAGGTCACTAATTACACAATGGGTTTCACCACTCCCTGGTCAGACACATATGTTTATCTTAATAGCCTTGGAGAATTTTACTCACAAAAATCCTATTCCAAGGCCCTATGTCCTACACTTGTTTGTGTAATCCGAAAAATAAAATAGTTTCTAATCAATTTTAGTTAATCAATGTTACTTTTAATGGCTTCTTCTTACTCAAGAGGTGTGGTTGTGAAACTGATGGTATTATGACTCAACATATAAAATAAGTGAATATAAAACACCGCTAAGTACTAATCTTGAATTCTAATGAGATGGTAATCTTCTAAATGAAAATTTCAATGCAATCTCTACAATTTCAATGAAATGCAATCTCTTCACATGTGTCAAAATCAATGCAAAGTAGTCAAAAGAGAAAATTCCATAATGCAAAATAAGTTTTTTTATTTTTTGTATTTTCAATGTAAAGAAAAGAAAATGCAAGGACTGAATAACAACTTGATATACAGACCCTATTGCAAGCAAAAAGAGACAAGCCATGTAGGATACCACGGAGAAAACACTCAGACCAAGATGCAATGTTAAGCCCTAATATTGGCTCATTACCCTTTAATTAGGGCATATTAAATTAGTAATGTTATTTTATTTATGTCGGCTTTATTCCATTAGTTGTAATTATACCTCCTAGTCTCCTATATATACCAAGGAGACATTTTCATTTGGAATCATCTTGGAATTGTACATTTATGTGGGCAAAGGAGGTTTCCCCCTYGAAGAGGCTTATTATATGAATTTTTGTCTTTTTCAAGGCGTTGAGTACTTATTATGAGGTTTTTCTATGCTATATTGATATTTGGTTCTTAACATATGGGATTAGAGATCAAGSTCTTGGGGTTTTGCTGCTACATCTGAGACACCTTGGAATTTTCGCTATAAATTTGTTTCTRCAATGTTTCAGAAGGAACRACTTGGAGGATATTYWKTATATGGATCAAGGTACRTTGGGTTAAAATTTCAGATCCTTAGGCCTTATARTTTTGGAKATACAACCTATGCAAGATAGGGTTCTRGAATCATCCTGAACTAAGTCATTGCGGAATTTTCGATATAATTTTTTTTCTGTGACATTTCAGACCCTGAAATCCGGTACAAAATCACCTTACTATAGCTCAAAATGTCGTCTATTTCTAKCTTTTTTGGGGGGTTTATATATGCTCAGGGYTGTCCCCCCTCTTCCCCAAACCTTATTCAGATAGATAGCCTCGGGAGAAAGATAGAGAGATGGATCYCACCTTAAGTAATAGTAAGGTGTAGATGGATTTCAGTTTCGTGCTTCATAATGGCTTCAGATGGTAAATAGGCCTATCAATTCTAGGAAGTGAGTTACTAGCAGCAGGTCCTTAGATGATTGACTCTCAAYGAATAAGAGGTTGGGGTCAGTTGAACACAAGGAGGACCAAACTTCTCTTCTTTCTTTACCACGGGTAAGCATGGGTACCTCACCCCAATTATTATATAGAAAAGTGTAGGGAAGACATAATTAATAGTTGTTTAGGCCATTCCAATGTATAAAGTCCCACCCTCCATAAGCTAAATGGATTAGTTCCACGCGAGATAGACTTTTTTAATTAACACCCTAACGACCCCACAAACTCGTGTTTTGACTAACATAAAATGGCCTATGAATCAATTTTTGAGTTGTTGATGATACCGAGGAATGGTGCTTGGCAAAGTGTAGCCGGGAAGAGTCTGATCAGTCTCCATGTGGAACCCGATGAGTCTCCTATGGAGTTGTGTTGGCATGAACATAAATAAGAGGTCTCGACTTGTATATGAAAAAGAAGGAGGAATTCAAACAAATGATATAGAAGAATCTGATCTAATCCGCAGGTCATGATTCAGGATGTGAGTTCGAGGAGAAACCTACCTAGTTCAAGGTTAGAATTGGGTAGCTAATGGGAGAATCTCTCCTAATCAAAAAAGTACTCCACTACCCAATCTCAATTCGCAGGTCTCATCTCAGTATTGAGTTAGAGAAGAAGCTCACCTAGCTCAAGGAAATAATTGGAAAGCTAAAGGGATAACCTCGCCTCCTCATCTCCCCATCAAGAACTGCTCTATGACTGTTACATCACCATAGCATATCATTAGGGGTCTCTCCCACACCTATCTCCCTTAATAATTTCTCTATAAGTGTCCCACCCACATAGCCTCAATAAGGGATATCGCCTATCAAAACCTCATCATAGCAAATAAGGGATATTGCCCACTCCTATCTCCCCTCGAGAACTGCTCTATAGAGTGGTTCCATCCACATAGCATTTGATAAGGGATGTGATCTTAGCATGAAGGTCTGGGAATGAAGTAATCTTCTTATGAGTTCACTGTGTATTAACCTGTATCAACATGATCTCCTATGGAATCCGACGAGTCTCCTGTGGAGCTAGTCTCAACATGAGGAAGAGGTCTCCACTTGACTAAGAAAAGAGGGATAGGCTCGGCTCTATGAAGAAGATTTCTAAGGCTCTATAAAGAAGACTTCCAAGGCTCTATAAAGAAGACTTCTAAGATTCTATATATTATATAATATAAGTAGATATATTATAATACGTATATAATGTATAAAGCTCCCCTCCCCCTGAACAACCCATGAGCTCTCCCTTTTTCTCTTTCCATAACAATGCCTCTAGTGCTCAGCTTTGGTTTTCATTACCCCTTGACGAGAGTGTCACCTATGAGTAGCTGGTAATCTGATGTGACTTAATACTTACGTCCATCCCATGGTGAACAAAGCCATACATCACACCTCTCACCATCACTGATCAGGTGACTACCTAGGTTAAGAGGGTTTCTCTCGACTGGGTCCCATAAAACGTATAACCTTCTTTACCTTGGAGTATATCGCCCCTTGCAAGACATTATAAATTCTACCCTCCTGGAACCCTCACATACTATCTCGGGACAACCGTCCATATGATGCGCGTTCGTAATGTGATTATTATTATACGTTGCGGTGGTTTCACCACTTTCCTGTCATTTTCCCAATCTTGTATCAGGTGTAAATACCGCTTTATTAGGAGTTACGAAGAGGTGAGATAAGATGATACATGTAATGAAGAGGATACAGACCCTTATTGCGAGATTCACCTAGTAACTTCCCGGTTCCCTCCTCTAGTGTAGTGGGCTTCACATCCCGAATCAAGACCTTTGGGTGAGATTGACCTCCCCTTTCTTCCTGTAATTGAAAGGGGATATACGCCCAACATTAAGAAGAGGATAGTTCACCTTGAATGCGAGAATTACCCAATATCCAACTCTATCCTTCCTCTCCTGTAGTGGGATTCACACCCCGGACCAAGACGTGTCGTCCACCACCCAGATTCCACTTTACACTTACTAGTTGAACACACCACAACAATATCTTCGAGCACCACTCGGATTCCTCCTTACACTTACTAGTTGAAAACACCAAACCAAAACTGATGGCCACCACCTCGGTACATGACTTACTCAAGTTTTATGAGGGGAATTACTCAAGTTCTTCCCATCTTTTTATTTCAGCAAGTGGGGACAACACCGTAGGTGCCAGGCCACGTTCCTCTTGAATTCCTCTTTCCTCTACTGAAACACGACCTGCCGGACTTCGATCAATTTCCTCATCCTCCATAGATGAGCTCATAATAAATGACTTTCATGTGGGGACAGTTCCACAGGAGACTCATGACCTCATGTGCAGACAATCTTAAGAGGGGAGGGTAAGACTGAGACAATACCTCCAGACTCTTCTTGGGTTGTTCCTCTTTTTCATTAATAAGTGGGGACTGCTCTATAGGATACTAATCGGGCTTCACAGAAGATCCCGAAGTGGAGGTTGTTCCTTATTCCTATCATTGAGTTCAACAAGTGGGCAACCCCAGGAGGGCCACCCCACAGGGCCTCATCCCAAACAATATCTCCCTATCCCTATCCCCAGTTAAAGGAAAAATCCAATCTAGTCTCAGCCAGGCGGAAGTAGCCAGTGGAAGTACTATATGTGGAAGTAGTTGTTTAGTGGAAATACTACCTATGGAAGTAGTAGCCCAGTCGAAGGAGTAAAGGGAAGGAAGACTCATCCCATCCAAGCCTTATCCAATATAGGAGATAGCCAATGGGGAATATCCGGGTTAGGTGGTTACACATCTAAGAGTACTTATTTTATTATATGTGATTACTGTTTTTTCCAGTATTGATCAATATATCCAATGTGTATATTTGGTTTGAGAGTCTTTTAGTATTGATGTTAGGGGAGTTTTTGAATGATTTTCGCCAAATGACTGAAACTCATCTTTTTCCGGATTTCTTACTGATTTCGATTAAGACCATTCCACTCAAAATATCCACTAGTGGGTTCTGTTTTTCGATAGGTTGGGTTGGTGGAAGGGGACTCATACCCTCCCTTCCTAATTTCCATATCCCACTCCTCATTCCATTTATGGTGGAGGTGGGTTTACCTTCCCTTCCCAATCTAAAAGAAATATCCAACTAGTAATGTCTGGTGGAGGTGGGTTATGAAATGTGGTTAGCCTTCATTTGTCTACATGTGGTTAGCCTTCTTCTGAGGTAGGTGAAAGGAATAGAGGCAAGTGGAATCACCTCCCCTTTCCATTCCAATAAATCAATCTATTCCCAGTCCCAGTCAACTCAATCTATCCCATGATCCCAAGCCTTCTCCCAAGCCTTATCAAAGGAGTGAATTCCTATCCATTGATCCAAAGCCTTATGGTTGAGTTTACCTAGATCTAAGTCGAGTTTCCCAAGCCTATTTTACGAGTTTACAAAGGAGATAGAAAGCCCCAAAATTATTATATCAAAGTCTTAAGCCAAGCTTTCGAGAAAACGAGAAGCCAAGTCTTTACGATATCCAAGTCTTAAGCCAAGCCTTTGCGAGCCTTTGATAAGGAATCCAAGTCTTAAGACAAGCCTTCGAGATGGTAGTCTCGACTACGTCTCCTCTACCAGTCCAATTCAAATATATAATCTTTGAGTACGGTTACTAGTACATTTACAAGTCTTCGAGTATGGTGACTCATACGTCGACTAGTTATTAGGAAAAGTTACTAGTACGTTTACAAGTCTTCGATTACGGTGACTTGTACATCGACAAGTCATGGAGTACGGGAATGGATACGCTCACAAGGTGATTACATGAACGAGGGAGTGCTAGTCGCCAGTCAAATCAATATTAAAGGGAAGATCCAAAAAGCTAGGCCAATAAGCATTGATACCAAGACCCCAAAGCCAATAAGCTTCTATACCAATAAGCCAAGCTAATAAGCTAAGTTAATAAGTGTTTATACTCGTCCTAAAAGAAAATCATTATCATTGGTCGCTTACTCGAGGGGGTTAAGTCCCCCGAGAGTGAGCCGCCGTTTCCACCCTGTATTCACCCCGCCCTTCTCAATCCATCTATCCTCAGCTAGTCAATTCAATCTATACAATCCCTTAAATCTAGGTATGCAACGTATATAATGAGGAGGTTAGGCTTCCCCTTTCAAAGATCCAGGTGAGGCCATGGAATAAGGCAAGTCTTACCTTATCTTGTCATTAGGAAAGTCATGAGGAAAGGTTACTTGTCCGTTCACAAGTCATGAGGAAAGGTTACTGGTCCGTCGACAAGTCATGGGGTAGGGTGACTGGTTCGACTATCCACTGCCCTACCCTGGTTGCTTACTCGTATAATTGGATTGGGTTGGGTTCATCGGTTGGGTTGGTCGAAAGGGAGTTGCTAGTCCCCCTATTTCATGATGGTGGAGGGTGAAGGTCTACGTTTGTCGGTCGTCTACTCTCAAAGAAAAATATCTACTAGCTGGTTTAACCTTGTTGCACTATGCCTTGCCCAGTCCAAAAGAAATATATCCATGTTCCCTACCCAGTCTATATCTGCCTTGCTAGTCTCAATCTAAGGAGGAGTATACTAACCCCAACTGCCCTTATTCAATTCCTAACTGTCTTTAACTGCATGTATAAATATGCCCTTAACTACCCTCCCTTAATTCTGCTAACTGCTCTGCTCTGCCCTAATTCTACTAACTGTCTTGCCTTGGTTGCTTGATTAACTGCCCTGGTCGCTCGATTAACTGCTCTGTACTTGAAGAGGATATCTAGTTGATCCTGCTAGCTTCTGCCCTTATGGTGGAGGGTTCAATCTCTTTCAAAGCGTAAGCCCCAATAAAACAAAATATCCACCCTTAGCTTGCCCTTATTTCCACCATTTCTCTGCCCTTCCCAATAAAACTATCCTTGCTTTTGTCCTTGTCTTTTCCCTTATAGAAAGTGCAATACCGAAGGTGTTGTACTAATTGGTGTGGTGCTTCATGTGGTGCTTTGTATGGTGCTACGTGGGCTATCCAATTAATCTATCCCTATTGTCTACCTCGCACTACGTCAGCCGTACAATCAATCTAGCCCTTGTCCTCTCCACAAAGAAAAGAAATAAAGAAATCGATTGAATCCCGAAGGAACAATTTCAAAGAGCCTCATAGAGGTGATCCCCACAGGGAAAACCTTCCCAATCCAAATCCTTTATGGTGGAGGTTCTTTCACTTTGACATAGAGGAGGAGTAAAAAAGGGAGGGAAGACCGGGAAGACCCAATGAACCAATTTTCTATAAGGGAAGAAGGAAGACAAGTCTTCGATAAGCTGTGGAAGTAGTCGCCCAGTGGAAGTACTACCAAGGTGCAAGCCCCAATGAAAGGGAAAACCCAATAAAAAAAAGAGGGAGGAAATAATTCATGAAAGACTCAATTACTCAGAGGAAATACTCATCTCATCCAAGCCACAACTCACTTCTGCTCATAGCCAATCCAAGTGACAATTCGCTTCCTAGTCCAGAAATTCTATTCATTTCCTAGTCTAGAAATCCCATAAGCAAAGCCGGTCCCAAGCCTTCGAAAATCCTATCCATAAGCCAAGCCTTCGATCTATCCCTAGCCAGGTGGAAGTAGGTAGTGGAAGTACTACCAGTCAAAGGAGTAGCCAAGTAGAAGTACTACCAGTTGAAGGAGTACCAGTGGAAGTCGACTTATTCATTTTAAATAAGAGAATATAGCAAGCTTTATGCAGTACTTAGATCCACAAGAGATAGCCAGCCATCAAGGAAGTTAAGCCTTCCATAAGGGTTTCCTTTTTCCCCAGTACATCAATCCCAAGACTTCAATTTTTCTAAGCCTTTGAGTAAGCCTTCACTTAAGGAGATAGAAAGCGTTCGAGTTTCCCGAGGAGATAGCAAGTGAAAATATCTAATCCAAAAGTAAGGCTTCGCCTTCTTATATGATGTGAAGAGTGGTGCTTTGCCTTCCCTTATAAGTCTAATCTATCTATCTAATAATCACGATTACGCCTCCTCTATCAATCTCTTTATGCAACACTTATCTCCGTAGGAGATCCCGAGGGGGACTTCTTTTTTTATTTAATTGACTTCGCATATGTATAGTTAAGGAGGAGAAGAAGGTCACTAATGAGT
The DNA here is from genome assembly GCA_009831015.1 of Picea engelmannii. Lineage (NCBI taxonomy): Eukaryota > Viridiplantae > Streptophyta > Pinopsida > Pinales > Pinaceae > Picea > Picea engelmannii. The sequence continues at coordinate 249,013 of ML787572.1, forward strand.
CTGTTTTTTCTCTGAGATGCTCGCTTTCTCTCCTAGTGTACCTATTCATTTCAAGTAGATGATCGATTTGCTAATAAGAAAGCTACCAATATGCTGAGAAGCTATGTACATATTTATCAAGGAGTAGGTGCCTTTACTGTGATATGATCCTGTTAAAACCCCAGATCCTTCCTCTAAATGAGTGGGTTTCACACCTCAACCCAAGATCGATGGCCAATATTCCTAGTAGTTTAGTACATATCTTATTGACCAACACCCTGGAACAAGACCTGTTGGACCACACTCTGACTCCTTTGTACACTCATTTACCAATATACCGAATCTAGACCTTTGAGCACCACCCAGATTCCTCTCCTTACACTCATTGGATAAACCCGGACCAAGACCGGATGACCATCACCCCCACCCCACTCAACCTCCCTGGAATAAGTAAAAATATTAGTACGATATTGCTTCACACCTCACGGTGCTTACACCTACCACCTATCGAAGTGATGTTCGTGATGTTCTTTCACCTCGTATGAGAACTTGTCGAGAGAAGGATTTCCCGCTTAGATGCTTTCAACAATTCTTCCATACCAACTTGGCTGCCCAACGCTACTAGGTGTGACAAACGGTACACCATAGGTTGGCCCAACCCAGTCCTCTCATACTAGGGTTGGTTCCTCGCACTTCTCCCTTCAACACCAACGATAGATAGGAACTGAACTGTCTCACGACTTTCTAAACCCAACTCACATACCACTTTCATCGACGAAAAACCAAACCCTTCGGACCTTCTTCAACCCCAAGATGTGATGAGTCAACATCAAGGTTCCAAATGACTCCTTCGATAAGATCTCTTGGGAGTCATCAGCCTATTATCCCCGACGTACCTTTGATCCATTGAGAGAGAGCCCTTCCACGCGAGACTCCCATATCACTATGGCTGACTTTCGTCTCTGTTTGACCAGTGAGTCTCACAATCAGGCAGGCTTAGACCATTACACTTTCTTATAGAAAGCGCCTACCTTCGCACAGTTTTGTTACTCTTTAGGAGGCATCCACCCCAGATAAACTACCCACCTTGTAGTGTCTCGCCCTGAGAATCAATCTAGAGAAAGAAGCGATTACGCATCCTTAGACGAAAGAGTGGTATTCTAGGATTGATAGTTTCCCACCTCCCACCTATCCCACACATTCGTAAGAGGTTGTCGCTGTGAAGCTATAGTTAAGGTGCATAGGGTCTTACTGTTTAGCCGTTGGTACTCCACATCTTCATGAAGAATTCAATTTCACTGGGTCCATGTCGGAGATAGTGGGGTAGTCGTTACACCATTCATGTAGGTCGCTACTTATGCGACAATGAATTTCTCTACCTTAGGACAGTTAGAGTTACTGTCATCATTTATCGGGGCTTCCATTCGAATCTTATCATGCTTATCCTTTTAGCCTTCCATCACCGAGCAGGTGTCAGACTCTATACATCATGTTACCACTTGGTAGAGTCCTATGTTTTTAATAAACAGTCGCTACCCCCTGGTATGTGTCACTTTCCCAACCCAAAGATAGGAGGGAGAGCACCCCTTCTCCCAAAGTTACGGGGTCATTTTGCCGAGTTCCTTCAACATGGTTCTCTCAAGCGCCCTAGTATACTCTACTTGTTCACCTGTGTCGGTTTGGAGTATGGTTAGTTCACCAGGAGGATCACCCTCCCAATTCAAAGTTTTTCCCTGGAAGTTGAAACCCTAACAGAAGTGCACTTTTTCATTCATTCAATTTGGTTGGAAGGAAAATCCAACTCTCATCTAATTCACTTCAATAGACACGCATGGTTCAGTAGTCGGGGCAACTTCGTCACTTTCGTGTATCCATTGAACGAAAGCCCTTTTGGGGGTTCCTTAGGGACCGATTCACTCTGTGTAGATTGACTGAACGCAGAAACCCTATAATTGGCAGGCGATCATGTTTTTCACATGATTCATCATTACTCATGTCAACATTCTCACTTATGATATCTATAGGTGCTGTCCCTTCCCCGATTGACAGAACGTCCCGCTACTGACACTTGGTTGGCACCTCACTTACTCGCCCTCCTCTCCCTTTGGTCAAGATGATCTAAATGCTCTCCTCACCCTCATTCTTCGGGTGAGAAATAAATAACCTTGGGTCTTTAGAGGCCGCTTAATGCTTCCAAGTTCTCGTAGCTTTGGTGAATCACTTGAGCACCGATACATTTTCGGTGCCATGGAGCTAGACCAGTGAGCTATTACACTTTCTTCAAAGGATGGCTACTTCCAAGCCCACCTCCTGGTTGTCATCGCTCGATCACTTCCTTTTCCACTAAGCTATTTCTTAGGGACCTTAGCATACGATCTGGGTTGTTTCCCTCTCAACTCTGGATCTTAGCACCCAAAGTCTGTATGTACGATTGATTAAGCTTGTACTCGAAGTTTCCTTGGGGTTAGTAAAGATTTGGGCCACCCTAGCCCATTGAGTGCTCTACCTCAGGCCATATTATACACATGCTCTACTGAAATAGATTTCGTGGAAAACCATCTATATCCAATCTTGGTTGGCCTTTCACCCCTAGACACAAGTCATCCCCGTAAAACCAGTCCAAATTCATGAAACTAGCCCCATTCCCCTCCTTCGTCGGGAAAGCAATAAATCCCTGAATTACTTATTTGGTGTGGGGGTAGCGGGAAAGCGATAAATTCCTCTCCCCTACCCCTACCCCCCACCCTTTGGTTGAGCCTGCTTGCGCTTCCTCATCCTCCCTATGATCGGATGAGAGAGAAATCCCTTTCCCGATCGATTGCAGGCAAGCACTAAATTCCTGTAGATTATTCTTTTTTCAGAGCCAGTTGACTAAGAACCAATTCCAGTTGTCGTTGTACCAGTTTCATATCCAAACTGTAAGATTCCCACATGCCACCACCCACCCACACATCACTGATGCAAAAATTTCCATTGATAGATCAACAAGCAAATACTAGAAGAAAAACATAAATTATTAGTAGTTTAAGCCCCCACTCCTATGACATCTAAATTCCCCACCTAAGGTAGCATCACCAATTGAAGCAAATCCATCTAAAGTCCCCACCAAGATAGCAGGTAGAGGTCGTAGTGCAAGTGTGATTCAACCAAATAAGAAGATCAATGATCCCCCTCACTACGCTTGGAAGTGCACCTTTTCTTTTCATTGCTTATGCCCTAACTGGGCTTTTCTGGAAGCAAAGAATGCATCGTCTATATGGGTGTACAAATCGATCTATGATCTACGTGAACCACTTACATTTTCACCTAGGACTTACACTAGCTATTCACTACATGTGGCGGGCACAACTTATTATACAATGAGCCTAGCTCCTAGTCTCCACCCATACCTTTCTTTCTACTGCTCCTACCATGGGGATGTAACTTTACCCTGAGCATAGGATTGGCATGGGAAGGGTCCCGTAGCATGGGGTCTGGGGTGTGCTTTCTTCGTGATAGATGCTTATAAAAGAGTGTATGAGCTATGTTCATTCGGTTTGTGCTCTTCTCGATTGATTTTTGCTTTCTGTTGTTCTTGTATTCCCTTTCTTGATCCGCGCTCCCTATGTACCTTATTTTATCTTTTCCCAAGGATGTGCCAGGATGTGTTTCTTTTATTCCCGACCTATGTGTGTTCTAACTTATCTGGAATGTACACCCCATCCTATATCATGCTCTGGAGGGAATTCAAAAACCTATGCTGAGACCAGTGTGCATATGTGTTGGAACCGTCTCATTGCCTATTTTTGCTTCTGCTAGAGCCACTAATGGGTGGGCTATGGCATATGGACCTGTGAACTGGTTAAACTGAGGTTGTTCTCTCACAGGGTTGTTAAAGATCGCTTGAGTGTCTTCAAATGGCTCATGTAAAGGAGAGTTAGTGTTGTTCATCCTAGGCCTTTGAGGAGGTGGCTCC